>OX387243.1:122928475-123119846 GCA_947561735.1 Cenchrus americanus
CCTCTGCACTCGCAGGCTCTGCTGACACGCTTTCCTAGGCGCCCTTCTCTTTCCTCTCGCACCAATGAGAAAACTGACCAAGAAGAGGAAGAGGAAGTAAATGCGAGGGAAGGGGGAGGTAGCGGAAGGCTGCGAAGAAGAGGAGAGGTTCTTCCTTCTTCAGTTCTTTGTGTTCTGCGAGTGATCCATGGCGAGGCTGCAACTCCTACAGCTCCAGCTCCAGCTCGTCGGCGCCGCCATTGTTCTGTTCGCTATCGCTTCTGTAGCTCCTTTGGCAGGTCAGTGATTTTACCTGCTGGCACTTTAATCCTAGCAAGACGTGGTGAAATTTCTGCTTCGCTGGTGTGGGGAGCTCGTTGCCCGTGATTACCTCTGCTTTGTCGTTGGATGTCATATGGATATGAGGGTTTGCGGTAGTCTCATGGTTCATGGAGTATGGAGCCTGGACTTGGAGAGAGCTTTATTTTTTCCTTGTTCGCTTTCCGTTGATAATTTCCTTCGTGCGAACAACTTGCCCTTGTTAAGATTTGGTTTCGAGGCCCAAATGCTGTCACTTGAGCCAGCGGCACATTTCATGGGGAGATTACGATTCTGAAGCTAGCACCACCAAGATTTGATTTTTCCCCCTCCCCAAGTACTTAAACATGCGGCGGCAAGCCTCTGGGAGGGAGCTTTTTTTTACTGTTCCATTACTAGCCAATCCAAACAGGAATCCTGTCTGGGTAGTGGGCACCCGTATCACCATCTCGTAAAACATGTTAAAACTTCCATCCCTTTTGCGCACTCAAGCAGCAATTACTCGTACTTGCACAGACAATGATGTGCTTAGATTATTTACTGATTTGAGCATTCTGATTTCAGATAGCCAACGCCACTGGTGTTTGAGGGACCATTTCTAATGTCATCTGAAAGTTCAGGAAAAATATTGCGCTGATGTTTCAAGAGTTCTTCATTGTTAGATAACTTTGGTGGTTGCGGTTAATAAACTCTGCAAAAGTTTCTTTTTTTTAGTAAAACTTTGCAAAAGTTAAATGTGGTTCTTATGTTCTCATCCAGAGGTCCGTGTTGATAGTTCCAGTGCTTTCCCCAATTTCCCTTCTGAAGTCTAGAATATAGAGTTGCTTCACCTCTCTTGTTTTTTCTAGTAAACTAGTAGTATACATTGATCCTTGTTATGCCAGTTTTCACCTTTTCCATTATACGAGTCAGTCTACCTGCCGATGTTTGCAAATTGATGCACATGGATCTCAGGAGGTCTTAATGTTTAAATTTTAATATATGACCAACGGCTGAAATTGCAATTTCTTAAGTTTCTATTGCATCTAGCCATCTAACATTCATTAATTTTAAGTATGTTCTCTGATTTTAAATATATGACGTCTAGGACAAGCTAAGTAGTTCAAAGATGAACTGATCAATTGAGAAATAAACTAGTCCTCAATTTTTTTCTTGAGAAATGAACTACCTAGCTTGTAGAAATCGTCATATATTTTAAAACAGAGGCAGTACTATGTTTCCCTCAATGGTATCTTAGTTCATAATATGATTAGGGGTCACACTCACACAAACATGACTTAAGTTGGACAGCTTTGGGGATCTTCAAGGGAGAGAAGAAAGATAATAGTTTTTTTTTTCAAATTGCACAATACATCACAGACATTCACAACGCACGCACACTCATCTCTATGGATACACGCACGCAAACCCTACTTTCCTCAATTCTGGTTTATTTTTTCTGCAGAAGGATATGATCCTCTTGATCCAACTGGGAATATCACGATCAAATGGGATGTCATGCAGTGGACTTTGGATGGCTATGTTGTAAGTACACTGTCATTTAATACTATCAAGACCTTGTGAATGACCTTACAGATTTGATTAACAATCCTTGAGGAAGATGAGATGAAAGGCTCAGATATTGCTTCTTTCTCAATTTCAAGGCAACTTATCACATAAGCATTATGCTTTCGAGTTCTGTCTGATGTTAACTGAGCAGCAAACGACTGCTGTTTATGCATATTACTTGTTTCTAGTAAAATCATCGCATCATATTAAACTCCTAATCTTACAAAATACATGAAACTACTCTAGTTTCATACTAACAGTAGGTATGACTTTTATTTTGGACTTCGTTAAATTTCTTCTATACTAATATTTTTTCATAAGTGATCGTGACATAACTGTGGACATGCATGCAATATCTTTTGTTCTGTTGATGTAAATATATGCTCTGCAGGCTGTTGTTACCATATACAATTACCAAAAATACCGACATATCCAAGCACCTGGGTGGAATCTTGGATGGATGTGGGCAAAGAAGGAGATCATCTGGGCCATGGTTGGTGGGCAGGCCACAGAGCAAGGGGACTGTTCGCAATTCAAAGTTAATATACCACACTGCTGCAAGAAGGACCCAACAATTGTCGACTTGCTTCCTGGGACACCTTACAACATGCAAACTGCAAATTGTTGCAAAGGAGGAGTACTTAACTCATGGGTGCAAGATCCAGTCAGCGCGGTAGCATCATTTCAGATCAGTGTTGGCCGATCTGGAACTACCAACTATTCAGTGAAAGCGCCTTTGAACTTTACTCTGAAGGCCCCAGGACCAGGATACAGTTGTGGAGTTGCTCACGAGGTGAAGCCTCCTACAAAATTCATTTCTCAGGATGGAAGGAGAACAACTCAAGCTCATGGTTAGTCATTCCAACATTCAGAAACAGTTTATTTTATTGTACAATAAAATTATCTTGCTTATGGTTTCTGTCAGAGCTGAAAGGTATGCTAGCTGGTAGCATATGGTCAGGTCATTGAATAGTGAACATCTGGTTGCTTCTTGCAGTGACATGGAACGTGACATGTACTTACTCACAATTTGTTGCTCAGCGGGCTCCAACTTGTTGTGTTTCACTCTCATCGTTCTACAATGAAACAATAGTAAACTGCCCAAAATGTTCATGTAGCTGTCAGAGCAATATAACCAGACCAGGGAGTTGTGTCGAGTAAGTACTATGCCTTTATGAAGTCTCACATACAACATATACATTTTGTGCTTAACTTTCTTTGTATGTTGTAGGGGTAATTCACCTTATTTGGCTTCTGTCGTGAATGGACCTGGCAAGAGCAGCATGACACCTTTAGTACAATGCACGCCCCATATGTGCCCAATCAGAGTGCATTGGCATGTTAAGCTCAACTACAGAGAATACTGGAGGGTGAAGATTACCATTACAAATTGGAATTACCGGATGAACTACTCACAGTGGAACTTGGTAGTTCAACATCCAAATTTCGATAAAGTCACCACTATTTTTAGCTTCAACTACAAGTCTCTGAACCCCTATGGAGTAATAAGTTAGTATTTGTTGCACTGCCCTTGATTTTTTTTGCAATTTAATCTACAACTTTATTCTGATGACTGGTACTTTGCTGCAGATGATACTGGAATGTTGTGGGGTATCAAGTACTACAATGACCTGCTCATGGTGGCTGGGCCAGATGGAAACGTGCAATCTGAGCTTCTGTTCCGCAAGGACCCGTCGACCTTCACTTTCGACAAAGGCTGGGCCTTTCCAAGGCGGATATACTTCAATGGCGACAGCTGCGTCATGCCTCCACCAGATGTGTACCCATGGCTACCAAACTCTTCTCCTGCACTCAAGGCACCATCCCTTGTTCAGTCCATAGCGATTTGGACAGCGTTGATGTTCTTATCGCTTCGTATGTAGCGACTATCGAAGCATCAGCTGATGTTTAGGCAACTGTAGGAACTAGTAATGGTCGAACTCCACATTGGTCTGCTGACAGACACATGCATGCTGATTTCCTTGCAAGTTTGGGTTGTAATCTTGCATGAACTGGTAACTCGGATCTGCATTGATTAGGATGTGAATTTCTTGTGATCCTTCAAGCTGCTTGTAGATTCTTACTGTAGTTTATTAAAGAGAAACCTTGTGTAGTATGTGACTGGGCGTTTAACATATGTTTCCGTCAGAAAAGCATTGCCAATGTTCAGTAAGTATATTCATCTCATTCGAACAAAGAATCTACATTATGTGTACAGAAGGAAGTCACAGAAAAAAAAAACGTGTGCTCTATCGTTTTCTTTCTCAGGCTGTCTAATAGTGTTTGGAGATCCGACCTGCAGGAGCTGCACAGATTTAGTCACACACATGGCTAAGCGTTTCAGTCTCCAGAGCGCCAAACTCAACTTGAACAAAATGCCACTGCCTACTCAAATCCTTCGTCTGTGGATCACGCCACCAGGAGCATCATCGCCAGCAGGAACGCGGCGGTGGCGGCGATCATCGCCTGGGAAGAAGTCGCTGCGACGGCCGGCGCGGCGTTGGGCAGGTAGGGGTACGAGTCCGGCGGCGGCATCTTGCACTCGTCGCCGTTGAAGTAGATCTTGCGCGGGAACGCCCATCCCTGGCTGAGGGTGAAGGTCCGGGCGTCCTTGCGCATGAGCAGCTCCGACTGGACGTTGCCGTAGGGCCCGGCCTCCATGAGCAGGTCGTTGTAGAGCTTGAGGCCGTAGAACATGCCGGTGTCGTTGATGGAGCCGTAGGGCTGCAGCGGCTTGTACTGGAAGCTGAAGACCTCGGTGACATTGTCCAGGTTGGGGTGCTGCGCCACCAGCGTCCACTGCGTGTAGTTCATCCGGTAGTTGAAGTTGGTGATGGCGATCTTGGCCCGCCAGTAGTCCTTGTAGTTGAGCTTGACGTGCCAGTGCACCCGGATCGGGCACATGTGCTGCGTGCACTGCAGCAGCGCCGCCCCGTCCTTGCGCGGCGTGTTCACGCCGGCGGACAGCGCGCGCTTCGAGTCCCCGGCGATACACTCGGCGCCGCCGCCGCCGCCGCGGCTGCTGCCGTGGGAAGAAGAACGGCCGCCGGAATGGTGACCACCGCCGCCACCGCCGGAATGGCCGCAGCCGCAGGCGCATCGGTCGCAGGGCACGATGGTGTCGTTGTAGAAGGAGGAGAAGGAGACGCAGCAGGTGGGGTACCTGGACGCGAGCTGCTGGGAGTAGGTGCAGGTGACGGTCCAGGTCATGAGCGCCTGGGTCTTGCGGCGGTGGTCGGGGCTGAAGTAGACGGTGGAGGGGACGACCTTGGCGGGCCCGCAGGTGTATCCGGGGCCGGGCCCCAGGAGGGTGAAGTTGGTGGGGAGCTTGACGGTCTTGTTGGTGGTGCCGGCGAGGCCGACGGAGATCTGGAAGGCGGAGGCGGAGCCGGCGGGGTCCTGGCCGAAGGCGGAGACGACGCCGGCCTTGCAGCAGTTGGCGATCTGCTGGTTGTAGGGGACGCCCGGGAGGAGGTCGACGACGGAGGGGGTCTTCTTGCAGCAGTGCGGGATGCCGCCCTTGAACTTGGAGCAGTCGCCCTGCTCCGTGGCCTGCGCGCCGACGATGGACCAGATCACCTCCTTCTTGGCCCACGACCACCCCACCGTCCACCCGGGCGCCATGATCTGCCGGTACTGCTGGTAGTTGCTCATCGTCACCATCGCCACGTACCCGTCGGGCGTCCACGAGACGACGTCCCACTTCATCGTGATGTTGCCGTTCGGGTCCAGCGGGTCGTAGGCCACTGCGATCCGCAAACAAGCCATCGAGATCGATCGAAGAAGATTAATTAAATTAGCGTCGATAAAAATGAAGGAGATCGATCGAGCAGCTAATGATGAAATGACATTGCTGATTAAGGAGATTACAAACCTGCAAGGGAGCTGGTGGCTGCGAGCACGAGAGCCACCAGCATGGAGGAGTTGCGGAGCCCCATCCTTGAGCCGGGCACGGGCTGGCCTCTGTCTGCAGTCTGCAAGAACACCACGCACCGCGGCTGATAGCTGGTGGCACCACAAAGCTCCTCGAGGAAGGAGGCAGACAAATAAAGGCTGCTGGCCTGGAAGAGGAAGCGGAGGAAGAAGAGAAGATGCCATCGAGATGGGACGTCACCACCAGGCGCGGCCGGCCGCCTCGATCAGCTGGCCGGGCCGACGCCCTGGCTGGATGGTTGGTTGAGTTGCGTAACGAGGACTCGATTTGAAATCGCGCGCGCGCGGAGGGTGACGGAGCCCGGTGATGGCTCCGCGCCACCTCCCTCTGAATCCGATCGGTGCCGCTCTCTGCTCTCTGAATAATGCCTCCCATGGCGCGGCCGGTGGTGTATTGCTCATCCCTGAAGCAACCGTGGTTGGTGAGTGTGAGGGGGAGGAGGAGAGTGACGCGGGGGATCTTTCGTTTGGAGAGGGGAGGAGGAACGAAATTAAGATTGGACGATGCAACGGTATCTTACCATCTTGCTAGTAGTACGATCTCTGATGGCGACGGACGAGCACGTCGATCGTGGCATCTCTTTAAATTAAAATGAGAGTGAGGTGAGGAGATGCTGTTACGCTAGTTGCGACGTTTGATCACGCACAGGGAAAGCCAGCTACTATGCACCCGCGGTTGTTAATTAAGCCATCCCATCTTGATTTTTTTTGTCTCCAACCGCTTTCGGGCTCGATGCTGGCGAGCGTAATGTACGTACGCAGAATTTTTGATGTTACGACTGTATTAAGTATGTTTTGTCTTTTCCTGACCGGCTAAATTTTTGTATTTTATATCCACACACACAAAATAAAATTGCATAATCTCTATTCTCTATAACTAAAAAGAATGAACTACAACTAAAAAGAATGAACTTACAAGGAAAACGTGGTACGTCTTTTTCCGCGCGTCCGCCCACCCCCTCCGCGCGTCCGCCCACCCCCTTCGCGAAAGAAAAAAAAACCGTCGTACCGCCGCTAGCCTGTGCGCCGCGGCCCCCCTCCACGCGGCCCCGTCCGCCGGCCCCCTCCGCCTCCCCGTGCGCCGCCGGCCCCCTCTCGCGCGGCCCCATCCGCCGGCCCCCTCCGCCTCCTGTGCGCCGCCGGCCCCCTCCACAGGGAGCGAGCGAACGAGCGGCGCTGCCGTTGTTTCAGGTCTTCGTCGGGCGCATCGCGGGCGACGAGCATCAACAAGGTTTGCTGCCCATTCCCTTCCCGTCCCTTCCTTCCTACTGCGCCCTTCCCATCCCTTCCTTCCTACTGCGCGAAATGTATGCCATTTGTATTCGGATCTGAGTCTCTAACCATGTATGCTGATTTGAGTGGTTTTATTCTAGCTGGGTTTTGTTTAGTTTAGTGCGCGCAAGATCAGTAACGACCAACTCCGCACAAGTTAGTGTTCAACGCGCCCGTGTATTTTTAGTTTACCAAATCTGGGAGTTGGGACCCGGACTTCAACTCCGCTTTCAGTGGCCTGTGAGTGATCTAGTGATCTTTGTGGTGTATTTTGCTGGGAAATTGGGGCTTTCGGTGGCCTGTGAGTGATCCAGTGATCTTTGTGGTGTATTTTGCTGGGAAATTGGGCGACGATGCAGATGCCATGGACACCACTGAGTGATTGCGTGGATGGGGTGGGATGGCAAAGCAAGTATGCCACTGCACCCAGACTGCGTGGAGTAGCTGGGTAAAATATTTAGAGTCTCTTTCTTTATTTGGAGCTTAGTAGTGTTTTCCTATTTGGCATATATGGTTTTGAGAAGATTTTATGTGTAGTCCCCTTAAATGTGTGCTTACATTTACAAGATTTGGTGTCTTGTAGGTCATTGAATTTATGTGATTATCAGAGATAAACGAATTAGTGTGGTGTTACCATTATCTTAGTACCTCTGTATTAGCGCATAAATCTAAAGCACCAAACAAAAAGGATATAGGAAGGCAACTACACAAGATCGGAATATACAAATATTTGTAGCGTTTATTTGAGATTCAGAAATGCAATTCAGGTAGCTCATCTGTCAACAAATGCTTAAGTGTGTTGTCCCAAGAAGGTTGTAGAATGGCCTGATCATTAGAATTAATTCAATTTACAAATTTTAAATTCTGATTAGGCTCTAGATTGTCATTGCTTCAATTGCATCTGTATTTACCGTCATTTCCTCAGTAGATTTTCGTAATGTGTTGTGAATACTGAACAGCGATGGCAATGATATTTTATAATTGCATTGGAAAGGTGCTTAATTGTTCTTTATTTAGACCGCTCCATAATATGCAATCTCAAATCAAGAATGTTGTAATTTGATGTAGGTCCAAATTGTTCTTTTTGGCCAACAGAAGTTTGATTGGAACAAAATCATACTTAATGCTATTTTCAGTAGCATATACCACGGCATTGTTGTGTTAGTGTGGACAGTAGGTTATGCAATTAAAGATGAGATGTAATGATGTACTTTCTCCATCCCAAAATAAGTGCACATCGCACTTCGGGAAGTCAAACACTTTAGTTTGACCAAATATATATTATAAATATTAATGAGTATGATACTAAGTAAACATCATTAGATTAATCATGTCATGTATTTTCATTGCAAATTTGTTTAGAGATACAAATGTTAATATTTTTTTATATATCCAGTCAAATTTAAAATTTGTTGACTCCTTGAAATACGAGATGAACACTTATTTTGGGATGGATGGAGTAGACCATACTTTGTCTCTATCGTTGAATGATTTCTTCTCTGACTGCTTTTTGTTCAGTTACATGGCAGCGATGAATAGTGATTTGGGAGGCCTAGGTGGCAGCCCTACAAATCCACAAGCAAACCCTTTTGGAGGTGCCTTAAATGGTACTGGATCAGGACTGATCCGTACTGGACTAGAAGCATATGGTGGGAGGATTTTAGATTCAAGTTCTGAATTTATGCAGAGCAATGTAAGTTTGTTTACATGTTTCTTGTTTAGAGATCAGTGCAACTATCCTGAAATTAGAAACTCTAAACATCATTCTGTCATTGTCAGATTACACAATATTTGTTCGACCCTCAGTACTACTTTCAAGTCAACAGCCAGTATGTGAGGAACAAACTGAAGGTCATCTTGTTCCCTTTTTTGCACAGGGTAAGAGCTGGTGATATTTCATTTGTCTCTGCAGAAATTTCGCATATTGCGATTTTGTGAAGTCTCTTAACATATGTCTGGGTTTCCTTTAGGGTCACTGGACAAGAATAACCGAACCAGTGGGAGGAAGGCTGTCCTACAAACCCCCACTCCGGGATATCAATGCACCGGACTTGTACATCCCTTTGATGGCATTTGGCACCTACATTGCAGTTGTTGGGTATGCCTTGGGAATTCTTGGAAGGTAAATATGCTTTATGCCGTGAGTAATTTCTTGCGTTTCATTTGAAATTAGAGAAGAACAACGTACTAGCAAGACACGGGCGAGGAAGCAAAATAAATATATGAACCACTGCGATTTACATGATTGGTGTTTGGTGATTCATCTTGGGACGCTTTGCTTGGTGATGCAGGTTTACCCCTGAGGCGCTGACCCTACAGTTCTCTAAAGGGATACTGGGCTGGTTTCTGCAAGTTATCCTCATCAAAGGGCTGCTGTACTCCCTCCATCTCTGACGATCGACACACCTTGCGTCGCGTCCACCGCTGGCTTAACGGCCTGCCCGACCTCTCCTCCTCCTCTCCCTCCCTGCCGCCGCTCGCCCACTTCCGCCTCCGCGCCCACCCGCTACTGACCGGGCCTCCACCCATCACCCCATGCTGTTGCGCTCGCCGTCGTCCACCGCGGCGGCGCCGCCGGCGCCATGGTGCCCGGCGTGGGCGGCGTCGAGCCGGCCATCACGCCGGGACCGAGTGCCGCGCCGGGAGCGACCCCGACCGGCGCATCTTCCCCTCGGCCTCCGACGAGGCGTCCGCGGGGGCCGGCGGCGGATCCGAGCAGCCCGCCACGTCCGGCTTCTTCTCCTTCTCCGACCCGCTCACCGTCGACGGCGCCGGCGGCGGGGCCGGGGCGGCGCCTCGCGGTTCCCCGTCGACCGAGGAGATCAACTCCGGGATCTACACCTGCGGCGAGGGCACCCCCGGAACCTCGAAGTCGACGCCGTCGTCAATTCCACCAACGAGGTTCGCGGTTCCCGACATCCCATCCTCTTAGCGAGTCTTCGGGAAATGAGCTTAATTGCAGTGCCGAAGCTAAAGCTTTTTTTTCCCCGTTACTGCGGGTGTTCGTGCGGGAACTTGGACGAGGCGCGATCCGTGTAGCGATTGGAATTCTTGGTACTCCTCACCATCGCGGTGTCCTTTCAAAGTAATTTGTTTTCATGAATGGTTGTAAAATCGATGTCTTTCTTTGCGCAGAAATGGTTCTTCTATGCTCCTCTACGCGGCACCGATGTATGTGTCATGTTCGAAGTACTACTATATATGCATGATCGAAATTGATACGGACTATGCAGTTTTTGTTTAAACCCCGATCCGCAACCGATGTTTCACGGATTGACATTCGAAGGGTGGTGAAGAAGGGCAATGTAGAGGAGTTCTCATGCGTGCCTTACGTACTAGCTCTATTCAACTGCCTCCTGTACACCTGGTATGGGCTTCCTGTAGTGAGCTCTGGATGGGAAAACACCCCAGTTTCTACCATCAATGGAGTGGGTATCCTGCTTGAGATCACATTCATCAGCATATACATATGGTTCGCGCCAAGCAAAAAGAAGGCAAGATCTACGACCCACTATCCTCTCTTGTGCGTATCAATCAATCATGACGATATGTGTAAACTGCTGGACAGAGTTAACAGGTCATCTGATTTTATTTTTGGTTGCAGATGTTTGCCTTGCAATTGTTGATTCCTGTTGTGACATTATTTGGCCTGACAACGTTTTTCTCCTGCTTTATGGTCCATACGCACCGTATGCGCAAGGTTTTTGTTGGTAGTGTTGGCTTAGTTGCTTCCATATCCATGTACAGCTCTCCGATGGTAGCTGCAGTGAGTATCAAGTACTACTATGTTGCATTGACAGTTGTACAACAACTGATGATTAAACCTCATCCTGAATTAACAAAGAATATAAAAACCTGTCAGAATATATTAAAAAAACCTACCTACCATCGTTAAATATTATCTGTCGCGCATCATAGGAAGAAAAATATGATAGATGGGCGAGATGATGTAGAGAAATTATCGTTATCATATTGCTATTGTTATATTGAATGATGTGGGTAGATGCCAACATACATGTATATTGTAAATCATTATTATGATTTACTGGCATTACTTTCGCATTATACAGTTTTATTTATTGAACGTTATCTGTACTGTATTATATATATTCGGGCCCGTAGCAACGCACGGGCATGCACCTAGTATATATAAATGATGCATCAGGCCAGGGGTCGGTGTGCGCCTCGCCCGTGTGGTCTGCATGCGGCACGGGTTGTGATGGATTCACGGCCATGGTCAGGCACTGGACTTGGTCCGCGCGGTGGCCGCGGTAGGAGTCGGCCGCCGTCGGGCGGTTGGGGAGCTTCACGACGTGCTGGCCCTGTGCGTGGCCATGGAGACAGGTTCATGGATAGGGAGGAAATGCAGAACAGGTGTGGGGAGGACCATGCATGAAGATTTGGTGATGGCAGAAGGGGAACGGGGCCGGCAATTGGAAGAGGTGGCTTCCATGGGCACGGTGGTGCACGTGGCATCGTTGGAAGAGGTGGCGGAAGAGTGCAGGGCAGAGGCAGAGGTGAGATCAGGGAAGGGGTGGGCCACCGTGAGGTGTCCATTGAGAGGAGCAGTGTGCATGCTCAGCGACTGGAGGAGAGGGTCAGGGATCAGCAACAGAAACTTGGCGGTGAGGATGCGGTGATGCAAGAGGCAGAGGTTGGCGAGGTTCAGGGCGGTGACACAGCGGGTGTGAAGTGTTCTCGCTGTACCAAGTGAGGACACTTTGCAGCGGCTTGCAAAGCAGAGATTTACTACATGATTTGCGACAAGCACAATGTAGGATCAAGTCACATAGAAGGAGGGTTGAATATGGGACTTCTTTTACAAGCTCTAGAGAAAACCGAAAACCTTAGCCTATCAACTAGTGTTGCCCATTCTAAAAAGGTTCTTTCCTACTACTAGAGCACACTATCACAAGTTTCCTTAGCAATTAACACACTAGGAGGCAAGATAGCAACCTAGACAAGATATGAAGCACACAAGCAAAAACAAGATCGAAGACAAAGAAACTCGCGAGCAGAAATAAGGTGCTGAAAGTAAGTGCTAGAAGTAAATGAGAGGGACAAGAGGCGACCGATTTTTTTCCCCGTGGTATCGAGAAGTTGACGCTTCCCCCTAGTCCACGTTGGAGCACTCACTTAGAGTATTGCTCCCCCTTGAGTCACAAAGACACAAGTGCTCACTAAGAGTACCCGTTCTCCATCTCCGGAACAGTGGGTCTCGAACCGTATACACCAAGCTTGTCTTGAGGCTCCCACAATCTCCAAGATCTCACCAAGAATCCCCAAGTCACCTAGATCGTCTAGGAGCCGTCAAACTCCAAGAGTAACAAGCCTGCACACCTTCACTTGACCTGAGCACTCAGCTAAGCCATGTATGCACCTTGAACACTCTTGATCACTAAGAAGAACACCTCAGTGAAGAGGAAGAGAATCCCAAATGGCAAGAACACACTCTCCTTCTCTCCTTGGCTGCAATGGATCTTCGAATGGAAAAGGCAGCTCAAGAGAGGCGGAGGGGGGTCATATTTATAGGCCTAGCAAGGGAGGCTAGCCGTTAGAAAAGGTTTCCTGAAAAAGTAGTACCGTCGGATGAACCGATGGTCTCCCCCTGCAAAGCGTCGGATCATCCAGTCACTCACAGACTCCAATATAGCCATTGAACCTTGAAACCCAGACAATACACCAACGCTATACACTGACGCCCCGTCGGATCATTCGGTGCTGAAGACTTCACACTCGGGGCGGTACTGTATGATTTGAATTAGACCGTCGGATGAACCGCTGAGTATACCTATCTGAGCGTCGGTTCATCCGGTGCTGAAGCATTTGTCTTGGCGCGTCTCTGTATGATTTAAAACCAACCGTCGGATGAACCGATGGTCAAGGCGTCAGATCGTCTGATGCTTAAGTCCAGAGCCTTGACCCATACTGTAGCCAAACCCTAAGGCGTCGGATGAAACGATGCCTGTACCGTCGGTTCATCCGACAGTGCATTTTGAAATTGCTGGCCACAGAACTCATCCTACGCATGTAAATAATGGGGTGTCGGTTCATCCGACGCTATGAACTTCTTTTTAACTCGTCCAATTCAACGCCTTTGAGTTTTCCGTCGATTCTTTTGCTTCAACCTTGCTTCCATGAACTCTCTGGGCTAGTTGACAACCAAGGAACTTGAGTGTGCATATTTTTATGGCTTTTGAGTGCATGGTCAAGCTACTAATGTACGAACCCCTCTTAATAGTACGGTCGAAACTACAAACTAGCAATCCAATTGTCCTTCATCTCCTTTGTGACACTTGGAACTAACAAAGTCCTTTGCCTTGTAGTATCCAACCATATTGAGTCCATTAATTCAAATTGAGGGGTCTTATTCCATTCAATACTTGTGACAATAACCCAAATAGAAATCCGCTTCAAAACAAAGGTTAGTCACAAGCATATGGTTGTCATTTATCACCGAAACACACCCTTACCAAAGGTGCGAAAGGGCCTAGATCGCTACACACAATGATCACGTCAACTTTAAGTGCCCCATTCTGAAGATGCCGAGGCCTGTGGCTCATGCGGTGGGATATGCGGTGCATGGTTTGGGATTCTACCACATCCCGCGGCCGCCCCTGCCTAGAGCGAGGAAGGATACCAGAACTGCTCTTATTTTGGTTGAGGGGGGTCAGGTGCCAGTGGAGGAGGTCAGGAGACAGATTGAGAGGTTATTTCCTGGGAGATGGACATGGGAGTTGAAGGAACATGAAGAGAACTCTTACCTGGCTAAGTTTCCATCTAAGGTGGAGTTACAGAGAGCGGTGGCTTTTGGTGGTGCTGATATTAGGGGAGAAGGTGTGCCAGCTGGTGTCAGGTTGAGGTTTGAGGTGTGGCAGGAGAAGGAGGTGGGTTTTTTGCTCCCTAAGGTTTGGGTCTGAGTTTTCGGGCTACGGCGGGAGCTTTATGAGTTCATGGATTTGTGGGCGATCGGGTCTATGTTGGGCTCCACTCAGACCGTGGATATGGAAACCACCAGAAAGGGCAACTTTGGGCGGGTGCAGGTGGCTGTCCTAAATCCGAGTTTGATCCCTGAGCAGCTTGATGTGGTTATCGGTGATCACTACTTTGAGGTAGAGTTTGAGGTGGAGAGGTTGGGCTTAGATGAGAATGGCGAGGAGGCGGAGTTTGAGTGGCCTTGTGTTGTGGAGGGGGGTGGAGAGGAGGATTGTGAGAAGAGAGGGCAGCGGGGAGAGGAGGAGATGGTTGGGAGGTCGACTAAGAAACAAAAGAGAGATGAGGCTGAAAGCAAGAGGGAGAGGATGGAGGAGTTTGATGGGGGGAGTCGGAGATGGTGTCATCTCTTGGAAGGAGCAGGTCCAAAACATGTCCAAGGAGGAGTTTGAGACATTCCTAAGGGCCAAGGCGAAAGAAATCTCTAACATGGCAGTAGATGAAGTTATTGAAGAAGTGACAGACAAGGTTATGGAGGAGAAGGATGAGGACCTGCAGGGACAGGTGGTGGTCGGGGATGAGACGAGTGTGCTGCCCGGAATTGACAAGGGTAGGGAGGTGGCTGACAGGATCTTGGAGGCTGCGGCTGTTCCTGGGGCTTGCAAGGGACAAACCAGGGCGAGTTTGAGGTTGCAGCGTTCCAGGGATGAGCATGTCTTGCTTAAGGCCATGGAGCGGGCTGCTAAGAAGAACATAGAGTTCAGGGATGGTATGTCTTCCTCTCATCCTCTATTTTCTGTCAGTAGCGACTTAGCCTCACATTGCTTAAAACAATTAGGACTCAACCTAGGCTCATCCGATTTAGAACAAGACAATAATCTTGCTAGCCTGTTTGTTAGGGAGGAGGATGGGAAGGTGAGTTCAGATAACGAGTGGTTAGGTTGGGATAGTGAGGAGGATTGTGATGAGGAGTTTGAGAAGAGAGCTCTAAGAAGCTTATGTGGTGAATTAGTAGAAGAAATTTTTGATGAGTCAAGCTTCCCTTTAAATAGAGAACTTGACGGTTTCAAGCGAAAAGGCAAGTCACACGCTAAGTCGTGTTTGAACAAGACTTGCAAGGTTAGGAGAGTAAAATTCTTACAAGGGGGTGTCAAATGAAGGGAATCTTTTGGAATAGCAGAGGTCTTAGTGACTTGGCTAAAATGAGATTCTTGCGGGAGACTTCCATAGAGCACGACCTAGCGTTCATTGCTTTATTGGAGATGGGCAAACATGATTTTTCCCAAAGATCACTAAATTATTTTAGTGGAGGGAAGAACTTCGTTTGGCACTGGACCGCTCCCCGTGGGAGGTCTGGGGGTATTCTGATGGGGGTCAATATGGATCTATAAGATGTGGGGAGTGTGGAGGACGGGGATTTCTTTGTGAAATTCAGAGTTGGAGATAGAAAGGGCGACTTTAAGTGGGTGATGGTGGTGGTCTACGGTGCTGCTCAACTAGAATTTAAGGAGTCCTTTCCGACGGAGTTAGTGCAAGCGTGCAGAGGGGAATGTCTTCCGGTGTGTATCGGAGGGGATTTCAATATCATTCGCAATACTAGCGAGAAGAACAATGATAGATTTGATGAGAGGTGGCCCTTTTTGTTTAACGCGGTCATTGACAACCTGGAATTACGTGAGATTGAGATGTCAGGTCGTAGATTCACCTGGGCTAACTCTCGTAGGGTACCTACATATGAGAGGTTAGACAGGGTCTTAATCAGTACAGAATGGGAACAACAATATCCACTAGCGAGAGTGGAGGCCCTTAATAGGGAAATTTCAGACCACACACCTCTTTTGCTTAGCTTGGGGGGAGAAATACAAGACCAAAGGACCAGCTCCTTTTAAATTTGAGTTGGGTTGGTTGCTGAGGGAGGGTTTTTTTTGATGTGGTCTCTGAGGTTTGGAAGGAGAATAAGGATACTACCTCGATGCAAAGATGGCAAAACAAAATTAGAAGTTTGAGACAATTCCTGAGAGGATGGGCAAAGAATATGAATGGTGCCTATAAAAAAGAAAAGTAGGAACTCTTGAGAAAGGCGGAGGAGTTAGACAAAATTGCTGAGTCCCAGCTGCTAAGCCAGCGCGAGTGGGACTTGAAGCAAAGCATATTCATGAAAGGTTGAACCAGTTACTCCGGGAGGAGGAGTTAAAGTGGTTTCAAAGAGCTAAGACTACAAATATTTTGGAAGGTGATAATAACACGAGGTATTTCCATATGATTGCTAATGGGAAGAGAAGGAAGACGAGAGTCTTCCGGCTCGAACAAGAGGAGGGAGTCATAGAGGGTGAGAAGGCACTCAAGGATTACATTACAAAGTACTATAAAGATCTATTTGGGACATCGCAGGAAAATGGTTTGACTCTCAATGAGTCCATGGTGGAGGGTATTCCTCAGCTCACCATCTCAGAGAGGGAGGAACTCATGGCTGAGTTTACAGAGAAGGAAGTTAGGGACACCATTTTCCAAATGAAACACAATAAGGCCCTGGGACTGGATGGTTTCCCGGCTGAATTCTTTCAAATATTTTGGAGTCTCATCAAGGATGACCTAATGGCCATGTTTAGAGACTTCCATTCAGGGAACCTACCTCTTTTTTGCCTTAACTTTGGAGTAATCAGACTTATTCCAAAGAAGAAGGAGGTCAGAAGGATTCAGCAATATAGGCCAATTTGCATGCTCAATGTTAGTTTCAAGATCTTTACAAAAGTGATGGCTAACAGGCTGGAGTCGATTGCATGTAGGATTACTAAGCCTTCTCAATCCGCATTCCTACCTGGAAGGTATATCCTGGAGGGGGTAGTGGTTCTACACGAAACCTTACATGAGTTAAAAAACAAGAGACAAAATGGCCTTATCCTCAAACTAGATTTTGAGAAGCCGTATGATAAAGTCAATTGGAAATTCTTGCAGCAAGTTCTTAGAATGAGGGGATTTCCGAGTTTGTGGTGCCAATGGATAGAAGAGTTTGTGGTGCCAATGGATAGAAAATGTGGTCTCAAAAGGTAGTGTCTGTGTGCAGATCAATAATGAGCTGGGACACTTCTTCCAAACTAGGAAAGGCTTACGGCAGGGGGACCCTCTTTCTCCTATTCTTTTCAATTTGGTGGCAGATATGTTAGCAGTGCTAATTGAGAGAGCTAAGAGTCAGGGCTTTATTGAGGGTCTGGTGCCGCACTTAGTGGATGATGGTTTGTCCATCTTGCAATATGCAGATGACACCATTTTGTTTATTGAGGACGATCTGGTGAAAGCAAAAGTGCTGAGACTAGTACTTAGCGCTTTTGAAAAACTCTCCGGTCTGAAAATCAATTTTCATAAGAGCAAACTGTTCTGTTTTGGAGAAGCGAAGAATAAAATCGAAGAGTATATTCGGCTTTTCGGGTGCAAGGAGGGCGAATTCCCATTCAGATACTTGGGAATCCCGATGAGCCCTAGAAAGCTCTCCAACGGGGATTGGAGAATGGTCGAAAAAGATTTCAGAAAAAGCTGAGCAGTTGGAAAGGGAAGATGTTAACATCAGGAGGAAGGCTAGTCCTAATCAACCCAGTCCTTTCTAGCTTGCCAATGTATATGATGTCTTTCTTCAGGATACCTAAAGGTGTTTTGGAGAAATTAGATTATTACACATCAAGGTTCTTTTGGCAGTGTGATGAGCACAAGAAGAAGTATAGGCTAGCAAAGTGGAGTATCCTCCACAAGCCTAAAAGTGTGGGGGTCTGGGAATTATCGATTTGGATATCCAAAACAAATGTCTATTAAGTAAATGGGTTTTCAAGTTGCTGAATGAAGATGGTGTTTGGCAACAGATGTTAAGAAAGAAATACCTTAAGGGCAAGACTTTATCGCAAGTTGAGAGACAGAAAGGTGACTCTCACTTCTGGGCGGGATTAATGGAAGTCAAGAATTTGGTGATCGAAAGGGGTAGGTTTCAGGTGATTGATGGATCCCAGACTAGGTTCTGGGAGGACCTCTGGTTAGGAAGAGAGCCTTTTAGCATTAAATACCCTGCTCTTATAATTTAGTCAAGAAGAAAAACTTGTCAGTGGCCCAAGCACTAAGTACGACACCACTTAACGTCTCTTTCAAGATGGCGTTAGTCGGGGTTAACTAGGACAATTGGTTCAACCTAATTGGAAGTGTTCTAGAAGTAAACCTTAGTAACCTTAGAGACACCTTTCGTTGGACAGCTAGTAAGAAATTCTCAGTTAAGGTTTTGTACGATAATTTGGTCCTGAGATCCGGAACGCCGATCGAGTGTGGGGCTTGGAAGGCTAAGGTACCGTTGAAGATTAAAATCTTCCTTTGGTATCTTAAGAATGGGGTGGTGTTAACCAAAGATAATCTAGTGAAAAGAAAGTGGAAAGGATGTACTAAGTGCTATTTCTGTAATGTGTCTAAGTCTTGTGACAGAACCGCCCAAAATAATTCCGTATTATCGCCTAAGCCTGTCCACGTGGCCATTAAGCAATAATAAAGAATTATTAAGTCGCTTCCGCCGGGTAAAGCCCGGTAAAGCACTTACAACAGGATCGAGATATGCGCTAAGACCACACGAAGGCGGCACCAGAGTACAACATTACATTACACAAAAGGTTCACAAGTTCAACATTATTACAAACCAGGTTTTTCGTACATAAAAGTAAAGGTGATCAGAGTTTAAACAACAGAAAATAAAACTAGCGTAAGATACACATGGGAGGCCATCCATAGAGTATCACTCCTCATCACCCTGCTCCCACTCAAGCTCCCAACCATCTGGAATAGAGTTGGGCCAGGTGGGGTTACCTGAAAAACACAAATTAAGCAAGGTTGAGTATACTAATACTCAGCAAGACTTACCCGACAAAAATAAAGTAAGACTAGACATGCAAGGCTTTTTGGCTGCTGGGTTTGTTTTGCCAAAAGCAACTAAGAGTTGATCTTTATTTTCAGATTTTAGCTCCAATTCTAGTATGTTAACCATTCTAGGTGAGCACCTGCACTAAACAAGCATGTTGTGCAAACAATATTAAACAAGTAACAATATTAATCCAAAATGTTCCATAAATAAACATGGGGTAGCCAGTGGTCAAGCCGACTCAGACAACGGCGAGTGACCGACGATCGATCGATTTATATCCTTGCAAGGTAAACCCAAGATACACGGAAGAAGTAGACCCCAAGAATTCAAATAAAAGCAAATGCGGGGTCTACGCTGACCAGGCAGTTCCCAACATCCCACAGTTTGGGATCAAACGCTACAAACTCTGGTACACGGTTATCCGGAGGGTCTAACCCGACCAGTCCGGACTCACACACTATACCACGGGTAGCTAGCCCGGAGACGCATCCCAAGCGGGTAGCTAGAAAGATCCCGCCCCGGTTCAGAAGGTACTAGGCTTACCGGTCCCATTCCCGACAAGCACTTGGTACGTTCAATAGCTTAGGACCAGCACCATGCTACTCGGTCGAGACCGAACCCATTGATCTTACCACACGAGCGAGTCAATTTAATCAACTTATGATTCCAACATAAGCATCCTATATCTCGTGAGCAATGAGTCATTACTCGTCTTCTACCGTTTCCTTAGAGCATGGCACTAGCGTTCCTAACATACTAGTAAAAGAGCATAGGAGTCCTAAGGATCATGCATCTAGGTTTCAAAGCAACTCCTGAAACTTAAATGCACAAGTAAACAATAAATACTGAAAGTAAAAGGTATGAAATTTTAAAACAAAAGGTTAGATGAACCGGTGCTTACCTTCCTCTGACTTAACACTAACACTAGCCTTGGGTTCTTCTGGACTTTGGTCCAGGATTTGCTGCATACCAAGCTGGTTCAGCTCACCCCTAGCAGATCCCTCCTCCTCCTGAGTAAGTGTGTACGTCCCGTCGGGAGGATCTACACGCTTATGCACATGCATTAAATTAAGGTGAGCTTTGGTGGTGATTATTGTTGACGGTTAATAGTTGTATCAAAGTTCGTTTAGACTTGCAAGCGGACAAGTCTCCCGTCGTAGTCAAGGGACCCTTCTTCCCTCGAGTGGTGAACCCAAGGTATCGAATCCGTGGAACAATGTGCAACGCAAGGATTCAATCTAGTAAAGCAAGGAAAGCTATCTTATGAAGAAGCAAGTTGCATCTAATCTACTAACTCATAAAGAAAACGAATCTAATCTAATCTACTAAAGAGGTAGCAAGAGAAAGCAAAGAGATAACCGATCTAGAGAATCTAGATCATGCTTATGTTGTAGATCCAAACAAGATAGATGAAGATAGAAAAGCGAATCTCATTAAAAGCATCTTTAAATCGTGGCCTCCCATCCGACTCCGAAAACGCCTGCCTTTCGAAACCCCCGTTCTGTCACAACGTATCCCTATTCATACGGGTAGTCTAGGGCGAGTTCGATAAGAACAAGTTGAAATCACTTGGCCGGTCCGGTATGCACCTCTAGCCACCGCGGCTACAAGAGCACCCTAAGTAATCTATCTTAAGTATAGATTGGGGAAGAAGCAAAACCAAGAAGAAAACAAAATCATCGAGAAGGCACTTGATCGCTAGAAATCGGATTCACTATAAAAACTTCACCATGAATGATTACATGAACAAGATCACCACCGGGATCCTACCTCGATCTTGATCCTTGCTCTGGAGCTCCGACGTGGTCTTCCATGCAAGGTTCCCACGTCGGCTAGGGAGACCCTAGACAACTAGCACGACCCTCATCTCCGAGATGGTGTCCCTCAAGCTTCTCTGCTCCTCGGCGGCGGATGACGAATTGATTGATGCGTGGCTCTCGGCCAGGGGGCTATAAATAGCCTGAGATGCATCTAGGTCAAAGGGGAGGCCGACTGGGCCCCGAAACAGGCTGGGCCGGCCGGCCTGGGCCCATCTCGGCCCAGTCCGTGGCCTCCTTCGCCCGGTGTTGCTTCCCGCGTCTTCTAGATCCTCTCCCCTTTTGCATGTGGGCCCTTGTTGTTGGTTTCTCTCCGAATTGGACGAAGCTCCTTGTCTTGCAAGATTCAACACTTTTCTGGCTAGGTCCTCGGAGTTTGTCATCTTCTAGGGCTTGGTCCTTGGGCTCTTGGAGTCATGTTCACTTCATTGCTTGACTTGTACCGGGCTTCAAGGTCTTGTCATGAGGTGCTTAATGAACTTATCCTGGAAGTCTTGCTTTCAACGTTAAAACCCCGTGTAAACACTTAACTCCAAAACCGACATGCACAAGTGAACTTGTTATACCATGGGGGTTAGTACCAATGGATAAGATATAAAAGTCATGCCAACACCGAAGGTAAACTCATGGCTAGGTTGTCGGAATTTCACCGTCAACAGCTCCCCCATGCTTAAACCTTGCTCGTCCTCGAGTAAGCCTTCGATGGATATCATCGTTGCCCTTCATTGTTTAAACCTTGCACTTGGTCATACATGAGAAAACATAATGCTCTCAAAAGTTTAGTTCGTTAAAGTTCCATAATGTACTAGCCTTCATCCCTACGGAGGGTAGATATTTAATTAAGCTTATCCCACAAGTATTAACATGCTCCCAAAATTCAAATGGATCTCAGAAATTTTGAAATAAAGAACAAGATGAAAAAGATCTAAACCAAGTTCACAAATTTAAAACATCTTGCATCTTGCTCATGAACTCTCATCTCATCTTGTCTCTCAAGCCTATTTGTTCTACTCCTTTCCCTCTCATAACACATATATATATGTGGTAGGCTTTATATGGAGCTTTTTGGGAAAGTTTTGTCCTACCAAGATATTATAAAATGAGATGTTATCAAAACAAGACAAGCTTCTCATGGTCTTACCGAGACTCGTCAAAAAGGTCATTGGAAAATAATGTTAAATCAAGGAGGGGAAAGAGAAAAATACATACGCTTGAGATAGGTGGACATGTGCAAATGGCAAAGAGTGATCCCGAGGCACAAAGGAAGTCCTCGTTATCGGATTGCACATGGTTGGAAAATGAGTATGGATCTTTTAAGTCTTGAGTCCTTGAAATTCCTAATGCACTTTAGAGAACCGGGGAGTTCACTTTATTTTATTTTTATATTATACATACTCATATATTTTTTTCTCCTCTTTTTCTCATACTCATATTTTTGTTCTTTCTTTATTTTTCTCATTTTTTTCTTTCTCATCAAATTTTTTTATTTGCCCCCCTTGAGCTCTAAAATTGCACTGTACCTACCTCCTCCCCCATGCTTAGATGTTGCTCGTCCTCGGGCAAAGAGGTGATAGAGATAAGGTAGGTACCGGAAATACTTTTCCTTTGGAGAGATACTTGAAATCTTCAATAATGGCATCGTCTTGCTATCTTCCTTGAATTGATGATCCATACTCAACGATTGGTTGTGGTCAAGGAGGTAAACACAAAAGATGATATTTGGTTTTAAGGATGGATATCCGGCGAGGTTTGTGAAATCTCCGATGTGGGGATACACAATGCACGGATAGAAAGGCTAGCAAAAAGATAGATACGCAAAAACGGAATGACCAGCTTCTTAGTCTCGGGCCAGAGAAATCAAGGCCTAAAATAACTCACCCAAATATAAACCTTGTATACTAAGTTTTTGCACTCAAATATTTATATGGCTCTGGATAGGTAGAGCAACACGCAAGTGGTATATGACAAGGTTAGCATTACTTTTAAGAACATAAATAAATCATCTTTAATCCATCTAAAACTTGAGAGCACATAGAACACTATGGGTCTTTATTTTAATCATAACCTCCGCTAAAGATTAAGCTAGCATTTAGATAAATTCAGATTTGTATTTTAAGAGAGCATTAGCTTAATCATGCATACAACAATTACAAAGATAAACAAAGTGGAAATTATAATCATATATCATCATGGCACAAACTTTGTAACTTTACCAAAGGTAAAAACTAGGTGGCGACATTATTCATGATGAAAATAAAAACTAACACACATGCTGAAAACTAAAGTAAAAACTAAAAATACTACGCATACATAGGCGCGTTCAAGCTGAAAATTAAAGAAAGGGGAAAAAGGAAAGATTAACTAAAACTCCTCCTCTCTCTAATGTTCCGCCGGTGGTTGATATTAATAATCATGGTTGTTGCACCCTTGCTCATAATAGGAATGCACTACTCCTCCTATGAATTGTCCGACGGTGCTAGGTGAAGGTGTCAAAGATCATAAGCGATGTTTGCATTTCCTTCACCCATTTGGTTTGCATTGGTTAGGATGGTTGCAATATTTTGCATGTTACTCGCAGCATATCCTCCAATGATGGCCACTTTGTTGTGGTTGAGGAAGGTGTGCATATGGCTCCGCAAAGGCTACGTTGGGCACCGCAAAATTTGGTGGGGGCATGGCTGCACCACTCCCCCATGCTTGCATTGGTACACAACCGTAACAACTCGGCGGCGCCGGGATTCCTATAATTTTGTTGCGCACCTCCTCCTTGGGCCATGGAAGAACCTTTTCTTGGCCGGCACAAGAAGTCCTTCCTCTAACCAATCTTCTTTCCCCTCAAGAAAAAGTCTTATTCTTCCATCCGATAGGGGCAAATTTACTTTGGCCACTTTGAAGCCTCCTCTCTCATCTTCACTTATATATTTGCTTTCTTCATATTCTCAAATCCTAGGGAAGTCCCGGCTAGGAGATGATTTGGGTTCCTTGCAATACCCGGTCTTAAAGAGATAGCCAACATGGAGAGGTAACAACCTGATCTCCCGAATCTGATGTTGCTCACAACACCACTAGTTGATCATAGGTGAGTGAGGTTGATTGGCTTCTTGGCAATCAAAGCCGAGTAAAGTCAATTCAACTCCGTGTTGGTTATCTTTGTCTCTCTTATTCTCCCCAAAATCCTTTTGCACATCCATGAGTGAAACACTTGGATGATGGGGTTCCGGATAGTATTTCGTCGTTGATGGTCTCCTCCCGTGATCATACTCCAAAAACCTTCCCATGTGCCTCCATGCACATCCACTTGTTCCGGGGCTCCCTTTTGAAAACCGAGCTATTCCCTAATACATAAGGAACCACTTATTTAATAAAGATAGGAGACACTCGCCCATGGGTCTACGACACTAGAACACGCAATCGTTTTGAACATGAAAACCAATCTAATCTATCGGGGGTTGTGACCACGGTTTCGCCCTTTCCCTCCTCTCGTACTGTCACTACACGAAGGTATTCATGACTAGACCTATGATGGACACGATGTGTTGAATGGATCCAAGGAAGCATTGGGGGTTCTACTCCCTTTACGGCATGGTAGCTAACCTTAAACATTAAAGTATATTCAACACAAGATGATAGATAGATAATCCAACAAAGCATGATTACATCTCAAGATCGATTGCAACCCATGGATGAAAGGAGATTACCCCATCAAGGTGCTAGACCTAGCACCGTTGATCAAGGTTACCCTTCTGACGGTGTCTTCCTTCTTCTCCACTTGTGGGCTCCCTCCAAACGAAATGAGAGACTCAACACTCCTTCATCAAGGATATGCGCCATGGTCATGAGAATTTCCTAGGCGAATTCCTTGTGGGTGTTTGCCGACACTCCGTTAGAGAACTGCACCGGTGTCCCGTATGAAAACCCAATATGTGGAGAGCTTGGTCGTCGAAGTCGACGTTCGCTACAAGCCTCTACCTAAGGCGAGCGAGCTTCTTCTCCTCCTCCTCCTCCGTCATGATGACATACCCCTCGGAATACCGCAGAGCGTATGGAGGTGGAGCGGATGATCTTGTCGAGTGGCGAGGTCGGACGGGCGGCTCCTCCATATGTCCTTGAGGTTTGGTGAACCTCATAAACGAGTTTCGTGTGGCCCTCATGCCACCGAGGAGAAGAGTGTGGTTCCTCCTCGGTGGTGTCGTGTCCTCCTCCATACTTCGAGGAGACTCGGAAACCGAGTGCCTCCTCGAAGAGGTTGTCGATGATGGCTTAGACGACGATGATCCCTTCTTTTTTTGGTGAAAAGGCTCGTAGTTTTCTTCCATGGTTGCAGCACTCTCCCTCACAAATATATATCCGGGGTTTTCAACCGGTAACAAGGTACACAAATATTATTTTGGAGTCTGGACTTTGAGTGGATTAAGGATGTGATTTGTTGCACGAAACAAGCGAGGTGGATGGCTAAGTCTAAGGTAGTTCCGGACTATAAACTAGAGCACACGAACAAAGAGCTGGATGGGAGACTTACCTCTCTCCTTCTCTTGGCTCGGTTCTTCTCTAGTGCACTTGTTGCTTTGTGACCGCGTGCACCTTCCAAACGTTCTCGTCCACTCCTTCGCTTGCATTATTGCTCCTTCCACTTGATGTTTTCGCTTTGACTCCATACTCCCTTGCCTCACATGCCTTCCATGATATTCCTACAAAACAAAGCCTTGGCTGCCCCCCCATGCTTGTACTTTGCATGTGGTTTGATAAAAGATGTTGGAGGGGCATCCCGTGATGTATCATGGTGCATGTATGGTTAGGTTAACTAGATTGCCGCCCTCTAAGCATGTTTTAATGCTAAGCACTCCTCTAATTTCGAAAATAAAAAATAAATTCAGAGCTATGAGAGAGCTCAGGCATAAATTTAGAGAAGGTTTTAAAGCATTAAAAACAAATGTAAGTTGAAAAATATTCCTGACTACTTTTATGTTGGTCTCACCGGTATTGTTTGCCTTCATTAGTTGAGAGCAAGCTTTTCCCGCCTTGATCATGGGGGCATATTTAGGTGCTAATTTTGATTAGATAAGAGAGATTTTAAATAAAATAAAATTAAATGAGGCTTAGAAAAATTCTAACTCTAGAGAAACCAAGGATATGGATTTTTAAACCAACCAAAAAACAAGTTTCTAGGTTCACGCGAGTCCTACCGCATGCTGAAATTTAAATAACATCTAGATACAAGTCGTGGCTCTACTCGTGTGTTTTTAGCATGAAAAACAAGTCAACCACAACATCATAAAGGGGATGAATGGTTGAGTTAGGTTCTGAATTTATTTGGTTGTGGTTTCTCGAAAAGAAGCAAACAATCACATAGGATGGTTCATGTAAAGGGTTTATGATCAAGCAAAATATTCAACCAAGAATTATGTCTCTAATATTGTTCAACCATTCTAAGTCTAATGTTTTGCGTAGTAAAATTCAAAACTGAATTATTAAAAAGACTCGAAAAACCTGGAATCGGGTTGTCCTCCCGGTAGCTTATTCTTGACTCGACGAAACGGGTTGCCTCCCGCCTAGCGCTTCGTTTATAGTCCATAGCTAGACTTCTTCACTTGATTACTTCGGATCAACGCTCTTTGTGGGCGTTGCAATCTTGGGTACCCACTTCCGCACCATCTTGGGCACGGTCTTATCCTTCGGCTTAGTCATATTTTTTGGTCTTCACAGGCTGGCTTTGTCCTTTGGTCTTGACGGATGCAACAACTTCCTTCATGTAGTGGCTCGGCATCTCAAACTCCGATCCTTCGATCGTGATCTTCATGGTCTTAGTGTGATCCTCCATCGCTCCCGAATGAGTTTGAGTAGCCTTCGTCGTCTTGGGACCTTGGAGTTGTCTCGGAAATTCTTCTTTGTTACCCATCGGGCGCCCGGCAAGTTGTCCCACTTGCGTCTCTAGCATCTTCATCACGATGAACACTTCACGTATAGAGCTTCCGACCTCCATCACCTTGCCATCTAAATTCTTCAATATTTTCTCCATAGCCTCGAACTTAGTGACGGCGTCCTTGTTGATCTTAGCTTGCTCGTCCATGAAGTCCTTGAATTGTGTACAAAGAGGAACCAAATCTTGGATGGACGAACTTGCATTAAATCGGGGTTTACCTTGGACATGGTCGTACTCCTCACACTCCTCGCATGTGGATATTGCCTTGGCAGCCTTTAGGTGTTGAGCTTCTTTCTCTATCTCCATCTTCTCCATCCTCCTCTTGATTTGAACGGCCTTCCGGCGTCTTGAAGGTTTATGATAGGTAGATCAACAATGTCCGGGGTGCATAGCTCGTGCTCCGGTTGTGGTTGTTCTCCCATGGGTGGTGGTTGTGGTTGATCTTCCTTTGGACTTGGTGGTGGTGATTCCCTTGGAGATTTTGACGGTCCTTCGACTTTGGCTTTTGGATCTAGGGTTTCTAACCCTTTAGCTTGTGTTGCACGTCTCCTATGCCTGTAAAGTTTTCCTGCATCATCCACAAAAAAAGTTTGGGTTTCTTGGAGAGGTAGCCAACCATCTCCGGTTAGGGTTCGTAAAAACAAAAATCTCAAAAAAAGAAAAATTAGGGTTAATCAAAACTAGCTTAGATTGATTTTTTTCTTTTGAGGATGATCAAACTTAAGAGATGCAAAATAAAATCAAAAGAAAAACTGAAAAATAAGCGATACTAGATCGGATCTTGATTGCTTGTTCCCCGGCAACGACGCCAGAAAAAGGGGCTTGTTGATGGTTAATAGTTGTATCAAAGTTCGTTTAGACTTGCAAGCGGAAAAGTCTCCCGTCGTAGTCAAGGGACCCTTCTTCCCTCGAGTGGTGAACCCAAGGTATCGAATCCGTGGAACAATGTGCAACGCAAGGATTCAATCTAGTAAAGTAAGGAAAACTATCTTATGAAGAAGCAAGTTGCATCTAATCTACTAACTCATAAAGAAAACGAATCTAATCTAATCCACTAAAGAGGTAGCAAGAGAAAGCAAAGAGATAACCGATCTAGAGAATCTAGATCATGCTTATGTTGTAGCTCCAAACAAGATAGATGAAGATAGAAAAGCGAATCTCAATAAACGCATCTTTAAATCGTGGCCTCCCATCTGACTCTGAAAACGCCCGCCTTTCGGAACCCCCGTTCTGTCACAACGTATCCCTATTCATGCGGGTAGTCTAGGGCGAGTTCGATAAGAACAAGTTGAAATCACTTGGCCGGTCCGGTATGCACCTCTAGCCACCGCGACTACAAGAGCACCCTAAGTAATCTATCTTAAGTATAGATTGGGGAAGAAGCAAAACCAAGAAGAAAACAAAATCATCAAGAAGGCACTTGATCGCTAGAAATCGGATTCACTATAAAAACTTCACCATGAATGATTACATGAACAAGATCACCACCGGGATCCTACCTCGATATTGATCCTTGCTCCGGAGCTCCGACGTGGTCTTCCATGCAAGGTTCCCACGTCGGCTAGGGAGACCCTAGACAACTAGCACGACCCTCATCTTCGAGATGGTGTCCCTCAAGCTTCTCTGCTCCTCGGCGGCGGATGACGAATTGATTGATGTGTGGCTCTCGGTCAGGGGGCTATAAATAGCCCGAGATGCATCTAGGTCAAAGGGGAGGCCAATTGGGCCCCGAAACAGGCTGGGCCGGCGGGCCTGGGCCCATCTCGGCCCAGTCTGTGGCCTCCTTCGCCCGGTGTTGCTTCCCGCGTCTTCTAGATCCTCTCCCCTTTTGCATGTGGGCCCTTGTCATCGGTTTCTCTCCGAATTGGACGAAGCTCCTTGTCTTGCAAGATTCAGCACTTTTCTGGCTAGGTCCTCAGAGTTTGCCATCTTCTCGGGCTTGGTCCTTGGGCTCTTGGAGTCATGTTCACTTCATTGCTTGACTTGTACCGGGCTTCAAGGTATTGTCATGAGGTGCTTAATGAACTTATCCCGGAAGTCTTGCTTTCAACGTTAAAACCCTGCGTAAACACTTAACTCCAAAACCGACATGCACAAGTGAACTTGTTATACCACGGGGGTTAGTACCAATGGATAAGATATAAAAGTCATGCCAATACCGAAGGTAAACTCATGGCTAGGTTGACGGAATTTCACCGTCAACAATTGTGTACACATCTAAGCAAATTGAGCTACTTAACTTCACCAAACAGTATGGGGGTGTTTTTAAATTATTAAAAACAGGAACAAATGTGTTTTCACAATTTAACACTTTAATCTCCATTTCTTTATTTAATTACATAAAACAAGCCTTTCAACCATAAATCCATATAAAAACAAAAACA
Source organism: Cenchrus americanus (assembly GCA_947561735.1). Classification (NCBI taxonomy): domain Eukaryota; kingdom Viridiplantae; phylum Streptophyta; class Magnoliopsida; order Poales; family Poaceae; genus Cenchrus; species Cenchrus americanus. The sequence goes on from OX387243.1 coordinate 122,957,465, forward strand.
CTTCAAATGAGCCTAATCTTTTGCACACAGCAACATATGCCTATTTTAAGCCCTCAAACCAAAATATAGCTTAAGATCATTTATAAATTAATTTATATGAGAAAGACAAATTTCAGCCTAGTAAATCATCATTAATTCATATAAAAAGATCTAATAAGCGTTTTGAACTCAACTTTCTTCTACAAGTCATGTATGCCAAATATAAGCTTCTGATCAAAGCATAAGTGCAGATTCAAATTATTTTTCAACTTTTGAATTTAAACTCCTACACAAGATTAAATCTAAATAACCTATTAAACAATTTCCTAAAATCAAATTCACTCTACCAGAGGTACTACTCAACAAGGCAAATCCCTAAGGTGCACATGTGCTCAAAGAAAAATTCATTAAAGGGGCTATAAAAAGCATCAAACTTAATCTAGCATAAAGCTTACATAAATCATAATTTAAGATCTACACATCAAAATCATGCAAACTTTGGTCACAGATCTAGATATTCCATAAAGAGCAACATATCCTAAATTCAAGTTCATAGCATGTGTATATTTTAAACTACACCAAAAACACATCAAACTGAGTTTGAATTTTTAATTCAAAAACTACACAGAAAAACCCTATACAACCATTCTAGAAAAGGTAGTTTTCTTCACCAAGAACCCAAAAAAATTGGATTTGCATTTTCCTGACTTTTCTACGATTTTTAATGATTTTTCAAAGGCTCAGCTGAAACCCTAATGACACATTTACAGGGGGACCCTTGTCCTAAACTCCAGATTCACCCATAGGTCCCTAGATTACGAAAAACTCCCTGGACCTTTTTCAATCTTTGCAATGTGACCCCCGGGGCGGACTGGACCTTGCCGGCGGCCGAAATTCCAGCCGGCGATGGTCGGACTTGGCCTGTGGAGCTATCCCAGACGTCTACCGACCTTGATAGGGGCGGTTTTGAGTTGGTTCCTTAGCTCGAGGTGGGGTCGTCGGGCACCGTCGGCGGGGCGCTCCTGATGTGCCCACTGTTGCTGCTTGCGGTGGTGCCAGCGCTGCCTGGTGAGCAGTGCGAGCACCCCGAGCGTCGAGGAGGTGCAGCAGGACGACGCGGGGGAGACAAAGCTGGCCGGGCCTGGGCGGTGCTGGCGGACACGCGGAGAGGCGAGTTCGGCGGCCGTGCGACACTAGACTGTGGCAGTGGGAGAAAACTGGACGACGACCGGCTCGGCTTTGCTAAAAAGGAAAGGCGACGCATACGACGTAAACGAGGGCGAGATGCATGGCGTGTGCGCGGGCCAGCTGGGGGCGTGCATGCGTGAGGTGACAGCGTGTCGCGGCGTGTGTCATCGTCGGGCCCCTCGGGCAGCCGCCGCGGCTCGCCCGGGCGCGGCATACGGCACCACGGGTGTGCGGAGTCTCCACGGCGCGCATGTGTCCACGGCGGAGACGGCAACACGTCCGTATGCCGGACCGCGGTGCGCGCGACACGTGGGCGGCGCGACCGGACCGCGCGCGCCGGGCGCGACACCGCCTGCGACCAGCGCCTATTCCATTTAATTTGACCGTGTAACAAATGGTGGAACTCAAAAGTTTTGAATAAAACTTGAAAATCTCCAAAACTAAAAGTTGTAGAGGAGCTATAGATCTACAACTTTGGCAAAGGGAGACATATGTTTTGATCAACGGATTTGTGGGAAAAACGTGTTGAAGTTGCGGTTTTTCCCACGGCTCGGGTTACTGTTCATAAGGGCTTCAAATCTGTTTTTGGCTAATTTTCACTCAAAATTTGAATGTTCGCCAATTACAAAAAATGTGTTCTCGGAAATAACAAAGAACTTTTATATTGGCCGATTTTGAACTTCTATAGTGAAATTTGGAGAACGCGCAAGAAAACCAAATCAACCTTTATGGAGATCTAGGGTTTGACCGTGATTTGGGATTTTGACCAAAGTCTTTTGTGCAAATATGTGACAAAACATGTCAAACATGCTTAGAAGCTAATTAACCTTGATTAACACAGCTAAGAAGTGTCATTAGCACAATTAAACATGAGGGATGTTACAAGTCTATCCAGCATTTTTTTGCTTGCCCAATGGCTAAACTTTTGTGGGGGATAGTGAGTTTCACCTTTGGGATTAGGAAGCCAGATTGTGTTGAGCATCTTTTTGGTCCTTGGCTTCGAAGTTTTTCGAAGAAGCAAAGGAACCTAGTTCTGATCGGGGTGGCGGCTTTTTGCTGGGCCATTTGGATCAGTAGGAATGATATCGTGTTTCATAAATCACATTCTATATCTATTTGCGGGTGATGTTTAGGGGGACCCACTGGATCAGGAGTTGGGCCGTCCTCTCAAAGGAAGAGGGGAGGAACATTTTGAAGGAAGGTTGCCGATTGGAGAGTGTGGCGTTGGAGATCTTCCATAAGTCATACCTTAAGGTGTATTGGCTTTTAGTCTATGTTGCTTGAGTCCTCCTTTATGCATTGTACTTTTTTAGAAGGAACATGTATTGATCTTAGCGCATTACACCAGTCTGTTTACAAACAGGACCCGAAAGAAAAGGAAAATTACAAAGAAGTTCAAAACTCCTGTTCATCTTCCTCGAAGCCTTTAGCGATCCGTTCGTCCCCGCCATCGAAGCCGCTTCCCAATCGTCGCTGGGCACCGAAGTCAAACTCCACAAAGTGGAGGCCGCAGAGGAGGGCTTACTGCTAGGCGAATCAGCCGAGTACACTGCCTCCCAGGCGCATCGGCCAACTCTAGTACCCATGACGCATCCTTCGTTTCCACCACCGGCAACCCGAGCAATGCTCAGATTTCTTCCAAAGATCATCTTCCTTGAGATTAACAGGGTCAACAACATCATCACCTGAAGAAGACGACGACGCGCCGACCCTCGACTCCTGGACAGGTCTCCCCAGCCTCTCCGTTGACGTCGGAGTAGATCGCCATCGGAGAACGGAAGAAGCTGGGAGAAATTATTCCTCTGCAACACCGTCACTTCTGCATCGCCGGCGCTGCCAGGAAAACCAAGCCGCAGAGGAGCCACGCTCCACCGGCAAAACCAAACTCCACCACCGAGCATCGGCGGCGAGTAAACCCTAAACCTAAACAAACTCGGCTATGACTCGATCTACCAAAGCGATGGACCCCCGCTCCCTTTGCCACCGGCTAGGAGGCCGGGAACGAGGGAGAACGGGGGCCAGAGGTGGACGGCGGCGGCAGCAGTGCAGAAACCGTCGGCGGCGCTCCCCCGTGTCGCCCTTGGGGCGACGCGGGGGACGAGGCAACGGTTCGCGTTTTTACTCCCTACTTTATGCATTGTACTGTTGAGTTGGTCTGTGGCTTATTTGTGGTCTTAGGGGACCTATGCGTGGATGTTTGTGTGGCTTCTTGCAGCCTAGTTGCTGCGTTTTGTTGACTGTTGGCTGCAGACAATTCCTTGGAATTGTTGAGGCCGGAACCTGGTTCCTTTATCTAAAAAAATATAAACGATGGTCAACTAACAAAGCAAGTGTAGGCAGATAGGTTCTCTGTATATATCATTTTTCTAAGAGCAACTCGAGGCCCCTGCTTAGGATCCAATTGAAAAAGTAGGGTCGAGAGAAAAAAAACCCACTCCAGCAGTTTTCTGCGCGCACGAACGGAAGCCGGAACCGATGTCGCTACCCCCGTCAGGCTGTGTTGATCACCACAAGGCCCTACTCGTCACTGCGGTGTGATGCAGGGAGGAGGACAAGAAAGAGCATGGGAGATTGCTCCATTAATCAAGAAGCCGCTCGATTTGCACCTTCCTGAGCTCCTCCAAGCTACGTGCAATGCTGCAGCCATCGAATCGAGCCCCAAATCGAGCGCCTCCCGACACCGATGGCTGCAATATCCTCTCTGCCGCCGTCACCTCTGTGATGCCCCAGGTTTTTAATTAACATCATTAACGCTAATGACTGGATCAGCCGAGTCAAACCGGCCGAACGCTGGTCAAACCTAGGTCAACCTGGGTCATCACCTCGAAAACCTCGCCAATGAACCCTATTAGACCCCTTGACCAAGTCTACACACACCCGTGGTCAACCCTTGGTCAAAGACACGGTCAAACCCCGCTTAAACATTGACGTCAACGAATGTCGTCCGGAACTTTTGCCGCGTTCTCCAAATTTCACCTAAACACTTCAAAATCTACCTTTATGAAAGTTGTCCAGCTTGTTGAGGGACACAACTTTCATGTAGATTGGCATTTCAAATTTTGAGTCGAAATTGGAGAAAAACTTTGTCAACTGTCAGGACCTCCTGTTTCCCCAAACAGGGCGGCATTCAAAGTTTGACAACAGTTTATGCCAAATCCGTTAAGAAAAACACTAGACGGACTTTGTGAAAGTTGTAGAGGGTAGTGAGATCTACAACTTTCCAATTCACCTCATAGTGCACTTCTATTCAAAAATTTTGAGAAAAACCCGGTCAAACAGTGCCAGTCCGACACAAGAAAACTCAACCGGCGCCACCGCCGCGTGCCGGCCACCGCCCCGCGCCGCGCCCCCGCCCTAGGCGTCCACACCGCACGCCTCCCAAGGTCTCGCGCACGCCTTCCCCAGGCCTTCCGCGTCCCTATGCGCCTCGAAGTCATCCCACCCCGCACCGCACCCTACCGACCGGTCCGTCCGCGGTTTCCGTCTCGATGCGTGCCTACCGAGGTCGCAGCCGTACTACGGCGAGCCTGTGACATTGCGTGCGCTCCGGAACACGAGGCAACTCTCCTACTTAAGGCCGTCGTGCTTCCCTTGCGCGAGGACGCCGCGCACCGTGCCGACCTTGGCCGCCGGACCACCCTGGGCACCGCCACATTAGGACCCTGCCTGCGGCCGTTTCCACCGCCCTCCCGGCGTTCTAAAACCTCCACTAGCCCTCCTGGAACCCCCGCCGCCCGTTGCCTTCCCGGGCCGGAGGCTCGCCGGGCGGCGGCCCGCGGCGGCCACCGCCGCCGACGCCGGTGCGCCCCACCGCCGGCGGCTCCTCACCCCCGACCACGCCAAACAAAGCGAGCCCTAGTAGGCCCTAGGCCATTTCCCTGCTGTCCCCTAGTCGGAATCCGGCGATCCCCGGCCGGAATTTCCGCCGGACCGCCGCTGCCCGCCCCGAGGACCACATTGCAAAGAAGAAATTCTTTTCGAGGGCCTGCCTGCAAATTGGTAACTGAAATAGTAAAGTGCCTTTGCTGATTCTTTTAAATTGCGTAGAAAATCTTAAAAAATTCAGAAAAATGCAAACCTAATTTTTCTGGATTCGTGGTGAAAAATCCTACAACTTCTGTTATTCTTGCCTGAGCTAGTTCCTGATAGTTTTTGCATGACAAATAGAAATGTGAAAAACCTAGATCTGCAATATCTCAAAATCTATAAATTTTCTGTAGCTAATTTTTGGATATGTTGTGTGTTAGGAAATTACTAGCTCCTTTACCAAAAATTGCACAAAGTTATGATATAAATCTTTTCATAAAAATGTTTTTCCTTTTCTGCAGGATCTGCATAAATGATTTTTGTAGCTACAAATAGTTAGGTTTTTGCAACCAACTTTTGCATACGGTCTAGTTATTCCAAAACACACCTATGGTGAATTAATAACAATTTTATAATCACCAGAAATATTTATTCTTGAATTATGCTTGATTTTCTTTGAAAATACATAACTCAAGTTTCATAATAGCTCTAGGTGTATGTGCTGCACCCCTAGGCTAGTTTTGGACCATATAACATGTGTGAGGAATTTTGGATCATTTTGTTGAGTATTTATTTTTTTGTGTGCATTTACCTTGTCCTTCTAGCTAGCTTTTGTTATTTTCAAAAATAATTAAATTTCTAGCTATCCAAAGCATGCATGTGTGTCCAGTGGCTTGTTATAAGTATTTAGTGTGTAACACACCCTTCCACTGATTTTTATTGATTAATTTCATGAATAAAAGCTAGGGGAGCAATTAAAGGCTTAATAGTCATTAAATGGGAAAATCACCAAACCATCCCTAATAACCTTGTGTGTGGTTGCAAAGTGTGTTAAAAGGCTAAATGTACCCACTCACTACTGTTTGTGAAGTTATATTAAATTACTTACATATATATGTACACAATCACTATCAAAAAGAATTTGTAATAAAGGGCTGCATATTGTTCCTTTTGGAAGAGTATGCTCAATGTATTTCTTATCTAGGTGAATGTGTCCAACTAATACACCCCTTGGTTGTCATTTATGGTTTGTGGTTAATTAAATAAAAAATCGTCTAATAAATCTTGCATTTGCATGTTCGTGTAGATCTTTCCGACGGTAGACGGACGTTCGTGCCGGAAGGAGGGAACGACGGTGCCGATGAAGAGCTGCAGTGCGTGGACGTAGCTCAAGGCCTGGACCCAAGTCCAGAAGGGCCCAAGGCCAACCTTGCTAGCGAAGGCAAGCCCCGGATCATTAACCCCGACCCTTAAAATTATGCAATTATGTTTGCTATGATTGCGCATTTACGTTTCAGGAGTTGAATTGAAACCCTAGATGCATGATCCCTAGGTACCTATGCTCTATCACTAGTATGCTAGGTCGATAGCTGCTATGCTATAGGACCCGATAGAAGTCGAGTGATGTTCGTCGCTCGCGAGAATAGGTTCTTATGATGGAATCATAAGATCTTTATAAATGGATTGCTCATGTGGTAAGAGCATGGGATCTGGGCTCTGGTCCAGTGGCTTTCGTGGGCTAAGCTTTTGAACGTACTAAGCACTTGTCGGGAATGGGACCGGTAAGCCTAGTACCTTAATGAGACGGCGCGGGAACTTTTCCCTACTACTCTTGAGTATTCACCTTACCGGCTAGCTACCGGGAAGGGGGGTGCATGTGTGACACTGGGTACCTTGCGGGGTACGCCAGCTAACCTTGTACCTAGGACTGTAGGCTCTGTTCCCAACCCGAGGACTTTTGGGAACTGCCTGGGAAAGTTGTCCTTGCGGGGGCAGCCTACCGTGTGTTTAGGTTTACCTTGCAAGGTTTAAATCAATCGATTGTCAGCCTCTCACTGTTATCTGAGATTGCTTAATCAACTGGCCATGATATCCCATAATGATGGAACTGGTGAATATTGTTGTATGAAGTAATTGCTTGTCAAATTCTTGATTGAATTAAATGGCACATTTAGAAATGGTAATCAACTAGAACTTGTGCTAAAACATTGAAAGTAAGGATCTATCCTTAGTAGCTGTTCAGCAAAAGAAACTCCACCGGCCAAAAGCCTTTCATGTCTAGAGTTTGGTGATGTAGTCCTCACCCGACGGTTAAGTCTTGCTGAGTATTAGTATACTCAGCCTTGCTTTAAAAACTGTTGTTGCAGGTGTGGTTGACCGGAAGGGTGATGACAAGTGATGACATCACGGGTGGCCTCCTGTGATGTTTACCGTTGCCTAGTTTAAATCATTCCGCTGTTTTCGAACTCCGAACCTCCATGTCAGGAACAATGGTTTGTAATAAAATGTTTTAACTCATGTTGTACTCTGGACTCTCCTTCGCGTGAGTTTTAATGCATGTGTCGATCCTCTGTATGATTTCCAAGTGATTTACCGGGCGTTAACCCGGCAACTAATGACAGGATGATACTTTACTATTGCTTAACGACCAAAGTGGATCGGTCTTAGGCGATAGTACGGTATTTTCCTGGGCGGGTTGTCACAACCTCCGTGCTCGTCTGGATGTCGAGCTCCCTCCACCACCACCACCGCCACCTCCGCCTCCATGCCTGGCCAGAGGTCGAGCTCCCTTCGCGCCCGGCACGGGGGACAAAGGGACAAGAAGGGATCCAGGAGAGAAGAAAGGTTAGGAAAGAAGATGAAGGACATGAGCAACTGACGAGAGTAGACCCCACATGTCAGGTAAGAGTAGAGACTTCAAAGTTAAGACTATTGCTAGAGTTGAGGATAAAAGTAGAGCCTCACAAAGTTAGAACCAACCCCTATTGAACAAAGTACACACATCCTAGATGTACACCTCCAAACTACCAGTAGACGAATAAGATTACAAAGTAGTCGCCTTACTATTGACGAGCATATCACGTACGAATATTAGTGATCTATACCAATATATTAAATACGGTGATGTCGTCCCACCCCCTCCCTCTTAATCCGATGCTGGGCTTTAATTGAATCAGAGTGGGCTCTAATTGAGGTGTATGTGGGCTTTAATTGAATCAGAGTGGGCTCTAATTGAGGTGTGTGCACCGTGGGCTTTAATTAATCAGCATGGGATCTAATTGAATCAGGTCTATTCTGCGTGTAACCAGACTTGGACTCTATCCCTAACCAGCTAGGACTCCAACTATGTGTACATGGACGCACCAGCACAAATATATAATAAAAAAGAAAACCCCAAGACTGATTAAGGGCGCATCATCTCGAAACAAGTTGCAGTCGTCGTTGCCTGTGTGTCTTGGATGCATTAGCCACCAGGAACTTCTGACGTGAAGCAAGATTCATTTGATCTTGAATATACAACCAAGCTGAGAAGATCGGTTGTTGTGCTGCTGCCTGTTGGAAACTGCTCAGTTCATCAGTGTTGGACGTCGTCATCTACGGTGATAACTGCAATCTGTCAGCTGAATATCCTGATGGTCTTGTTGCTAACCTGCTGAAGGAAAGAAAACATGGTATTATACCTGAAGTTTGGGATTATTGGTCATCTCACAGTGTTATGAGTCATTTGTCTTTGTGCATACATGCTATTATATGCTTTAGAAAATAACTAACATGATTGCAAATTGGTTTCATTTGTTCAGGTACAAATAATCCCAAGGTACCACTACAAGCTACACGGCTCAATCTCACAGAGCAATCTGATTTACGTAATGAAGGTAAATTATTGTCATGTAAAAATCCAAGTGCAGGTAGCCTAATTGACAGAGTGAGGAACCGTTGAAAAGGTGAAAAACTACTTTGCCAGCAATTTTCTGCACTCTTTTCTATGGTTTGTCACTGAACCCAAACAAACACAGTTGGATTCCTTCTTATCAGCATTGTTCGTGCTCTTAATGAGCCATCTTGTTAATCTTTTTTATAAAGAAAAATCAACAATGTAGAATATCAAGAGTGACCTACGTATCTACTAAACATATAGTTACTTTCATTGTTTTTAATATTAATTATGAATTTTGATAATTAAAATATGTATTTGCGATGGAAGAAATGCTTCATTTCATTTAAGTGCATGGGAAGATACAATCATTTAGTGTCTAATGCCCGTAACAACGCACGAGCACTTTGCTAGTTTATAGAAATCCAGTGGCGGATCCACAGGGTATGCCGGGTATGCACCGGCATACCCTGCGGTTCCGGCAACTTCAAGTATATCTGTATATGTATACGTATTTAGGGGTAAAACAATAAACATACACGCCAAACTGTCAAAGCCCAACCAAACAGCAACAGCGATCTAGAGCAAGCAGGCCGAGTGTACGTCAGGCCCATGCGGCCACGAGGGGGCACGCTACCTATGCGATACGCGACGGCGGACGGAAGGACTCACGCACGAACGGAATTACGAGAGACTCGGATCGCATCTTCAACACGCCATTCACGCGTCCTCGTCTCGCCGTGTGTCGTGCCGCCGTTACGATCCAGGTCGAGGCAGCGCTCACAGGTCACCTAACGTCCCTACCCTGCCATCCCTGTTGCATTCTAGTCCTTTGAGTGCACCGGCAGGCGACATCTAATTGTATTTGTGATCACAATTGTTAAGGTGAGATTCAATTATTCTTTGGCTTTAAAAAAATCATGTGTTCTTTAAATTTGATGAAGATGATATAATCAATACATTTATGTTCATTCGAAAGTGTAGAATAAATTCGTCCACAAAATAACATCGTAAGTCTTTGGTACTCTATTGTGCCTATATACATTTATCACTATCTTTTGAAACTATTTATATTTGATGGTTTTACTTATTCCATGAATTTAAGTATTATTGTGTTATTTAGTGGATATATATACCAAATTACGTTATACAATATATACCGAATTGATAAAATGGATTTACCGAATTGTATATGAAATTTTTTGAGCGGCATACCCTAAGCTAAAATCCTAGATTCGCCACTGTAGAAATCGCATGGGAAGTTCTATTGTAACCAACATAACAACGGGGCACACACATTTCTGTCCGGAATTGTAAATTTTTCAATAGTGATTTGACTATTAATTTTTATTTTTATGATACAAATTTTATATAGTTTATCAAATATACTTTATCATGATTATAAGTTTGTAACCATAAAAGATATACTATTTGATAAATGAAAGGTCAAAGTGTTATAGAAAAGACCGTACCATTTTCTACTATGCTTTACAAAGGTGAAAGAAGGTTGATATTGAAAAAGTTTCTATAGCATAAAAAAACTCCTCTAGAACCCAAATCTGAAATATTCCCTATGCATGCACCAGTGAACTTTTTCTTCGCAAAAGTGCTTTAGTGCATACATAGAGTGATTTCAGATTTGTGTGCTACAATGGAAAGAACAAGTTTCTTTTATGCTATACATAGAATTTTTTCTCTATATTATTATGAATCTAGATATACACTATGTCTAAATACATGGTAAAAGTTAATTATAAACCATGTGTAGGAAAGATCATAAGTAGACGAATCAATACTAAATGGACTAACAGAGGTTCCATCTTGTACGAAGTAGCATCTCCAAGAGTTTGCTATTTTTAACTTGGTAAATCTTATGATTTGTCAACTCTAAAAAGATTTGTCAAGCTAAAAAAAAGAATGCATTGCCGAGAGTTTTTTTAACTTGTCAAGTTATTCTTTCTCTCTTATACATTTGCATTAGGAATCATTTTCTATTATTTTTATTTCCTTTTCACCCTCCCACTTGGCTTTGCGCGCACGAGAAGCGTCGAAGCCGAGTACAGGCGTATCTTTGTGAGTTGGAGGCAGGTTTATCTCAAGTTGTCAAAAATTGTCAAGTTCTTTACCAAACTATTGCGGATGTTTCAACATTTTTGCTAAAAATCAAGAAAGCCAACTCGGTTTAGCAAATTGTTGGAGATTTTTACTACTCCTGCACCGTATGGCCTTTCATACCATCATCTCTAGACTCTAGCTTAGAAAAGTGGCCATCTCGTCGATCGGAACAAAAGGGTGCTCGGCAAGTTATGTTGGTGGCAGGGAGCCATCGGTACGTTGCTGTGAAATGCATGCATATATATGCTGCGGTTTAAGATGGCTCTATCCCAGTCCCCGCAAGACGGCAAGAGTACTTCTCATGTTGGCAACCACCTTTTTGTTACGTGTTGTTCGGCGGCAAGGTTTCTCGTGCTAGATACTCCGTACCGTACGTACTTCATCTTCATGTTGGTCAGTTACTAGGTCATCTAACTATCCAAGGAAAACTTTGGAAATCTGAAAATTTCATCTATCCAAGCCTTATTCCTGTTTTCTCTCGGAGTCAATGGCGCGGAGCGCTTCGTTTCCTGTCGCGGCAGTAAATGTGGCAACGGATCCCCTGCGCCACGGTATTTCATCTCCTGTTTTTCAATCTACAGCTCGATCATGAGTGATGAGTCGCGAGTAGGCGTGGACATCGAGTCGGGCGACGGGCTTGACGACGAGCTGCTCGTTGGCCTGGACGACGAGCTGCTCGTTGGCCTGGACGACGAGTCTCTAGTCGTGGCCATGGAGGAGCCCATCAGCGACCGGGTGATGTTCGTTGCAGATTCAGATGAAGGCCCCGTTTGGGAGGGCTCCAGCCGGCTCCGGCTTCAGCACTGTAGTGTTATTATAGCATGGAGTCGGCGGAGCTACCCAGACCAGGCTTCAAGAGCTCCAGTGAATAGTGCATATGTCAGTGAGAGAGAAGAAGAAGGAAGAGTGGAGCGGCTCTGTGCTACAGAGGCACTGCAGTGCTCGTGGAGCCGGAGCCGAAGCGGGCTGGAGCCCTCCCAAAGGGGGCCGAAGTTGATTTAGATGCAGATTCAGATTCTGTGAGGCGATTGAACAAACCAATTTCACGTATTTTGTTGATTTTGGAAGACTTTAGTGACGTGAGTTCTTGGGTGCGTCTAGTTGTCGCTTCAGCGGAAAAAGAAACCCAACCATCACGTTGTCGCGGTGGTGGCCAGTGGTGGAATCGGCAGTCCTTGCATGCAGATAGTACATAGTCAAAACTTAAAAAACTTATAAATTTTAAACCGAGTATCAAAATTAAATTCTGATTTCACCATTACATTTCAAAAAATAAAAACTGCAAAACAAGATTCCACTCGACTATATTTTGACAATTTTTTTTATTCGTAATAATAACTAAAGTTGTATATTCTGGACGATATATAACCGCGGAACAAATTCTACAAACCACCGAAACAAAAAATGTGTACACACCAAACAAACTATATAAACTATCAGAATAAATATTTATAGTCGTCGAATAAATTCTACAAACTACCCGAACAAATTCTACATACTATCAGAACAAAATTTATATCAGAATAAAATATTTGTACGCACCGAACAAATTATATGCACAAACGAAACAAATAAGTATACTCATTGAATAAATTCTACAAACTAACCGAACGAATTTGAGCGCGACTAGAGGTCGCTTAGACGATAGAAAAATATCATCATGCGCTTTCCGCGTGGGGAGGTGCGGGAACCTGTGGGGGACAGGTGCGCGGTGGGCCCCTCCGCTCTCCTTTTCTAGAAGGAAGATGCATTAATCTTAGCGCGTTACACATGTCCTTTTACAAACAGGACCCCTGTTGATGGTGAATTTCCGTCAACCTAGCCATGAGTTACCTTTAATGTTGGCATTGATTTATTATTCTAATCACTGGAACTAACCCCCCGTATATAACAAGTTCACTCTTGCATGATGATTTTTGAGTTTATTGTTCACACGAGAAATCTACGCTAAAGAGGAGACTTTCAGGATAAGTTCATCAAGCACTTTGGAAGAAGATCATGAAACCCGACAAGAGTCAAGACACGCGATGAACATGACTCCAAATGACCCAAGGACCGAAGTGTAAACGTGCAAATCTTCAGGGCCTCAACCAGAAAACAGCGAAGCTTGGATGACAAGCACTCAAGCCTTAACCGCGAAGGAAACGACATCAAAGGCCCACATGCAAGTGCACACAAATGGGGAATCACGTGAGAAGCAACCGGGGAGGAAGCTAGGGCCGAACTGGGCCAAAATGGGCCCAGGCCGGTCAGCCCAGGCCAGCCAACCCAGCCAATTCTGGGCCCGGTTCGGTGCCCCATTTGACCTAGCCGTCATTTAGACTATTTATAGCCCCTCGCCAAGAGCTACACATCAATTCATTCGTCATCCACCGCCGAGGAGCAGAGAAGAGAGGGACACCATTCCGGAGAGGAGAGGGTCGAGATGGTTGACTAGGGTTTCCCTAACCGACATGGGAACCTTGCATGGAAGACCATGTCGAAGTTCCCGGAGCTAGGATCAAGATCAAGGTAGGATCCCGGTGGTGATCTTGTCCATGTATTATACTCTCGTGTTGAATTTGCAAGATTGAATCCGATTTCTAGCGATCAAGTGCTTTCTCTACAACTTTGTCTTCGCTTGGGTTTGCTTCTTCCCCAATCTAGTCTATAGCTAGATTGCTTAGGGTGCTCTTGTAGTCATGGTGGCTAGAGGTGCATACCCAATCTACCGAGCGTTTTCAACTTGTTCTTCTTGGACTCACCCTAGGATAACCCGCACGAATAGGAGTGTGTTGTGACAGGACGGTGGCTCCAAAAGGCGGGCGTCTTCAGAGTTAGAACGGGAGCCATGATTTAAAGAGGCTACTAATGGGATTCGTTTGCTTTATTCCTCTTTGTTTTGGAACTTCAACAAAAGACCCAATCCAATCTCTAGATTGGTTTTATCTCTGTTTCTCTTGCTACCTCTGGTGTTTAGCAAATTAGATGTGTTTTCATGGCTCTTTCTTAGATTAGATGCAAAACTAAACCTCTCAAGATCAAAGTGTTTTCCGCTTATTAGATTGGATCTTGCGTTACACATTGTTCCACGGATTCGATACCTTGGGTTCACAATTAAGGGAAGAAGGGTCCCTTAACTACGACGGAGGACTTGTCCGCTTGCAAGTCCAAACAAACTTTGATACGACAATCAACCGTCAACAAGCCCTTTTTCTGGTGTCGTTGCTGGGGAACGGGTAATCAAGATTCAATCTAGTTTGCGTTTGTGAATATTTTCGATTTTTCTCTTGGATTTTCTTTTGCATCTCTTAATTTTGATTGTCCTAAAAAAATCAATCTAGGGTTTTGTTAAACCCTAGTTTTCTTTTAGTTTTTGTATATATTTTGTTTATTGCTAACCCTAACCGGAGATAGACGGCTACATCTCCAACGAAAAAATATATATTTTGTGGATGGTCTAGAAAAACTTTGCAGGTAAAGGTGACGTGCAACACAAGATCTAAAAGCGGGGGTCGAACATCATCGGAATCTCCAAGAGAAACTCCACCTCTAAGATCGAGAGGAGATCAACCTCATCGCCACTCATCCTAGGGAGATCGTTCCTCAAGACCATCGGAACAGTCGACGTCGGCAAGGGGAGGTCATGTTCGACATCGATGATGTGAGGAATGCATTCAAATCAACCATGATTCGAGGTATGTAACACGATTCATGTTAAATATATTCTACCTTATCATCGCATCGGAAGGGAGGAGTAAAGAGAGAATAAAGCGAAGAAGACACAAAAAGTGTTGCATCTGTCAAGACTAAGAATCAATGTCCGCCTGTGAAGACCAAAAAGATGACTAAGCCGAAGAATAAACCTACACCGAAGCCAAGAATGGGTAGAAGTGGGGCCCAAGATTGCAACACCTGCAAAGAGTGTTGATCCGAAGCGAAGAGAAGAAGTCTAGCTATAAACTATAAACGAAGCGCTTGGCGGGAGGCAACCCATTCATCAAGTCAAGAATAAGCTACCGGGAGGACAACCCGTTGAAGAGTCAAGCTACCGGGAGGGCAGCCCGAAGATTTTTCATGTTTTCAAGGTAAGTTGGTCTTAGAGTTTGCTACGCAATACATACCATAAACTCTTGTGTGGTTGAATTATTTTTAGAGACACTACAATTTCTCGGTCATTTTACTTGAATTTTATATTGATCATGAACCGATGACTTGAGCCATCCCAAGTTTTGTTTGCATCTTTTTAAGAAATGAAGACCAAAAATTCAGAACCTACCACAACCTTTCATCCTCTCCATGATGTTTAGGTTGGCTTGTTTCACATGTTAAAAACACACAGAGCCTTGCTAAGTTTCTTTATGTTTTCAATATTTGACGCATGGTAGGACTCGCGTGAAGCAGATGATTTCATGAAAAGGTAAACACTCAACATGCACCAAATATTTCCTAGTAACATCCTGTAACAGAGCGGCAACTTTTTCATTCAGTGGAACCGTACCATTTCCAGTACTGGCTGTTGATGTCCTAGCCCACGTCTCCATTGTGGGCCTCACACTATCTGCACTGATTGTGATTGACTCAAGCTCTTTCAATCTATTTTTGATCTCACTCATTCCCTTTAAATGGTAAGCCCAAACTTCAAGCACATGTAATAAAGTTTTCATTGGCAGGTACCTTATCGTATTCAGTACTTGGGCTATACATCCTGACTTCAATCCTGACAAGTTTTCGCAAGTCACTTTAGATACAAACAACACATTTTCAATTTGTAGATTTGGGTTGACTACCTCACAGAAGATATCCAAAAGCTGCACTCTGTCAAGTCTTCCAGCTTCATACAGGCACAAGACAATAGAACCCCAATCTTTTTGCAATTTCAACAGCTTAGAAAGTCCTTCAACCATACTGTTGCTAGAATTGCTTGTTTGCACTTGCACACGAGGGAAGACCAAAAGCATATTTCCGTATCTGTTGAGGAAGTGCTTCAAACTTATCATGCCAAAATTCCTCACAATCATCCTCAAGCATTCCAATGCACAAAAAGCTTAGAGGTTCCAAGGAGAAGTGCTTACTACATGCAAGCTTGAGAGCACTAATAAATGAAGTTATTGTTCCATCATGCCTAGAAAAGTAATTTCTTAGGAACATCGCAACTTCATGGCCGATGCATGTTGACGGTGAAATTCCGTCAACCTAGCCATGAGTTTACCTTCGGTGTTGGCATGAGTTTTATATCTTATCCATTGGTACTAACCCCCTTGGTATAACAAGTTCATTTGTGCATGCGCTTTTGGAGTTTAGTGTTTATGCAGGGTTTTAGCGTTGAAAGCAAGACTTCCGAGATAAGTTCATCAAGCACCTTGTGACAAGATCTTGAAGCTCGGTACAAGTCATGCAATGAATCAAACTTGACTCCAAGAAGCCCAGGGACCAAACCCAAGAAGATGACAAACTCCGAGGACCTAGCCAGGAAAGTGACGAATCTTGCGGGACAAGGAACTCTGTCCAACTCGGAGAGAAACTGACGACAAGGGCCCACATGCAGAAGGGGGAAGGATCTAGAAGACTCAGGAACCAACACCGGGCAAAGGAGGAGGCTGACTGGTCTGAAATGGGCCCAGGCCGGTCGTCCCATGCCGGCCGGCCCAGCCCATTTCGGGGCCTAGTTGCCTCCCCCCCCCCTTGACCTAGCCGTCATTCGAACTATTTATAGCCCCAAGGCCAAGAGACACACAGCAATCCATTCGTCATCAGCCGCCGAGGAGCACAGAAGAGAGGGACACCATCTCGGAGAGGAGAGGGTCGAGCTAGTTGACTAGGGTCTCCCTAGCCGACGTGGGAACCTTGCAAGGAAGACCACGTCAGAGTTCCCAGAGCTAGAAGCAAGATCGAGGTAGGATCCCGGTGGTGATCTTGATTCATGTATCATGTACCAAGTTGAATCTGATTTTTAGAGATCAAGTGTTTCTCTGACGTCTTTGATTTCGATCGGCTTTTCTTATCTTAGATCTATTCTCAAGATAGATCACATAGGATGTTCTTGTAGCCGTGGTGGCTAGAGGTGCATGCCTGACCTTCCGAAAGATTTCAACTTGTTCTTGGACTCACCCTAGACTAACCCGCACGAATAGGGGTGCGTTGTGACGGAACGGTGGCTCCAAAAGGCGGGCGTTTTCCGAGTCGGGCGGGAAACCGTGGTTTAAAGAGGCTTCTAATGAGATTGAACTTTCTATCTCTTCTTTTGCTCGTAACTTCAACTAAAGGCTTGATCCGATCTCTCTAGATTGGTTTATCTATCCCCCTCTATCTCTTGCTACCTCCGGTCTTTAGTAGATTAGATTCGTTTTGATGTTCTTTGAGATTAGATGCATAGGTTTCACTTCTTGAAGATCTAAGTTTCTTGCTTTTAATAGATCAACTCTTGCATCACACATTTGTTCCACGGATTCGATACCTTGGGTTCACCACTCGAGGGAAGAAGGGTCCCTTGACTACGACGGGAGACTTGTCCGCTTTGAAGTCTACTTGAACTTTAACACGAATATATATCGTCAACAATGCAGAATCCAGCACACGGTTTAACAAGGATGGCCTCCACAAGTGCATTCATTCTATCCAATGGAGACCCCAAGGTAAGTTTACAGGGCTCTAATCGTTGGAGAGCCTCTGAGGACAGAAGCTTCTTAGATGCATCAAGGGTAGTTGCTATCCCTATTGCAAAGAAGATTGGAATTTTAATTACCCATTCACTCAGCAGCATCACAAGCTCTCCAGCACACATCCTGAACATTGCTTAGATCATTGATTATGACAATGATAGGATGATCATAGTTCTAAGATTCACAATACCAAGATGCCAGCGTAGATAAATCAGCAACATCTGGAACATCAGATATCAGCTGGCTCAACAGGCTCCTGTAGCAACCACCAACTCCATGTTTTGCCGTTAGTTCAGCGGCTGACAACTTGGCTAGGTGACATTCATTGGACTCCAGATGCCACGCAAGGTCCCGAAATGTGGTGATGTCGTCAACGAACTCTGCATTCTTGGTAAGGATGAAAGTCATGGGGATCCTATTGCAGATCACATTAGTCAGGAGAGGGTACGACTGCTGGACTTCAGTGTGGTGTGGTCACCCAATGGCACAAATCAAAGAGAAGGACTCCTTCACCCACTGTAGCACCTGGTCGAAAAGCTTGAGGTTAATGCCCTTTAGGACCTCATCGATGGTGGTTTGGATCTTGGACCAGGTTCGGTGGAAGGCCTCGAGGCGGAGCTGCTCATACTGCTCCAAATCCCCTTCACCGTCATGCTCCTCACCTGTTGTGACACACCATCTCTTTGCTAATTTGGGATTGGAGGAGGATGGCTGCATGTTCTGAATCTGTAGCTGAGAACAGGTTGATGGCATAGAGGACGCAACACCCTTGTGAAGGACAAGAAATGGCTGGATGTTGTTGTCGGTGTTTTAGACTGGCAACCTACCAAGGGGAGTACCCGAGGTAGATGAATGTGGCCTCACCGAGATCGGTAACTCGAAGGAAGAGACACATGGCACACAATTTAGACAGGTTCGGGCCGTGAGGTGCATAATACCCTACGCCCTGTATGCTGCGTAGCTCTGGATTGATTGGGTGTGTTTACAAGATGATGCGTATATCAGAGATAGAGGTCCCTGCCTCGCCTTATATAGTCCGGGAGGCAGGGTTACAAGGGTTTGGGGAGCGAGTACTAGTCGTGTACGTCTAGGAGTTCTCTACATGGTAAAGGACATGCACAGCTTCCTATCCGAGTACTCCTCCACCGTAGTCCTTGCACCCCACGCCATCAGGTGTCGTGTGACCCAAGTCGAGTAGTCCCAGGGGCCCACCGAGTAGTCGGTCTTGGTACTTACCGAAGTAGTGGGCCCAGGGAGGTCCATACGACAAGCCCCCGAGTACTTTGTAGTCGAGCAGGATAGATCCGAGAAGTCTTGATGGCCTTGACGAGTAGTTCTCAAGCGTCCCCGAGTACTACAAGCCAAAAGTCCTCAAGAATACTTGAAGCATCCCGAGGCTAGAAGGTACTCCAGCTAATCCTTGAGTAGTCTTGAAGTCTTCTCGAGTAGTTCCCAAGCGTCCTCGAGTTCTTCTCTTGATGGTCTTCGATAGTACTCGCCTTGTCTTGAAGAAGAAACCATATGGAAAATGTGATTCGTAGAATCACATTCCATATGGAATGTATCCCCCGAGCCTTAGGTCGAATCATAGATTCAAGCTGAGGGTCAATCTGAAGTTCTGCCAAGATTATCCTGTAAAATCTGGAGAAAAAACCGAAGGACACGTGGCACGGAGCCCCCGAGCCTTGAGTCGAGTACTTCCTCTCGAATTGAAGGGTCATCTTGATTGTAGAATGTGTCCTGAGTTGCTCTTGAGTCTTTCGTCACCCAGGAAATCTAGCAGATGTAATCGAGCCCCCGAGATGGAGCGCATCAAGTACTGGAAGGTGAAGGGTCAGGCCGCCGCCGCTGAGTCACCCACTGGAACTTATCCGTTCAGCCGCTGTGGTGGCGCTGGTTGGCTTATAAATAGACACCGAAACCCTTAGGATTTTTCATTCCCCTCAATAGCAGCCACTGGAATAGATCTAGCCAAGTCCCCATCCACCGTTGAATCTGCTGCCGCGCCGTAGATTGCAAGTCAACGTGCGCCGCCGCTGCTCGCCGCCAGCGTAGCCCCCGAGCAGATGCGAGTGAAGACCCCGTGCACTTGGAGGATGAAGCCGTCTCCATCCAAGGGCTCGAAGGCTGGTGCCGGGAAGAAGAGGTCCCGCAGCGAAGCGCAAGGATCTGCTCAGGGGTCATCACCGCCAACATCTCCCCCACATCCCAATCCGGCCAAGGAGTGGAAGAAGTCCAAGATGAAGAGCGAAGATCTGCTGGCCCTGGTGAATAGCGGGTTCCTGCGGGAGAAGGAGATGGATATGTGGTGTGCCGCCGCGGGCGACCCGTACCCCATGGAGAAGAATCACGACGAAGTCCCCATGTTCGCCAGGTTCGTGGAGCGCGGACTAGCACTCCCGGCCTTAGATTTCTTCAAGGGTCTTCTCAAGTACTACGGTATCGAGTACTTGAACTTGAATCCCAATGGTATTTTCCACGTCTCCGTCTTTGTACACTTCTGCGAGGCATTCGTGGGAATCAAGCCCCACTGGATCTTGTTCCGGAAGTTCTTCCGTGTGAAGCCGTAGCCAAGCGCCAACAACCCGCGAGTAGTCGAAGGGGCTGGCATCCAGATGCGAGAAGACGCGGCCGATCAGTACTTGGCGTACAAGCTCATTGATTCGAACCAAGACTGGAAGACCAAGTGGTTCTATATCACAAACCACCACCCAGAGCTGCCAAAACCAAGCGGGAAACAGCCGAAGCATCGGGCATGGTGGAACACAGAGCCGAGATGCAAGAGGGTATCCAACTACCCGAGCTGATGCAAAAGATCAAGGTCTTGAGAGAGGCCAGGCTGAGGGCCGAGCATGTGGCCTTCAGCTTCATGAAGAGGAGAGTGCAGCCGCTGATGGCTCGAGACACTCTCGGGTACCAGTACACAGGTGACGAAGATACGTCAAGGATGCCCAGAAACGAAGTCGACGATGATGACATTGTCGAGAGGCTGGGCAAGATATTCAAGGATATGCCACTGTACACTCCTTGCCCAGTCCCCGAGTACTCCGCGGCTCGTCCGCCGAACTAGGTACGTAGTTGAGACCTCTGCCCTTGAGTACTTATTGGTCTAGAGTAGTCGCGCTCACCCAAGTTGTGTTCTGCAGGATGACATTGTCACGTATGTCTCCGACCCGACTCCCCCTCCTCGACTTGTAGATATTCCAAAGGAGGGCAAGAGCAAAGCGAAGGAACACCGTGAAGTCGGTGAAGGTGACGACACTGTCACCATTGAAGACACATCCAACGAGGAGGATGGGGAAACGCTCCAGGAGCGATTTCAGCTACGGTCCAGGTTCAGCCGACCTGGACTACCCCATATCCCCCTCATTGGTGATTCGCCGACTAGCGATTTCCCCCCTAATGCAACGCACAAAATGTGTTGCAATATGCCATATTTGGTTGCAATAGACACAATTGCAACCAAATTATTCCGTGGGCCATGGGATGTGAAAGGCCGCGTTGCATTAGGGTATTGCGACGTTGTCCATCTAGTGGTTGCCAAAGTTTTTTTGTTACAACGTAGCGCAACGTTGCAATTAGGTTTTTTTACAACGCTTGTTCTGGTTGCAAAGTGTACTATTGCGACACATCTGTGGTGTTGCCAAAGGTGCAATTGCAACGTTTCTGTTTCGTTGCAAGTTATAGTATTGCTACGCACTGACTTTGGTTGCTATTGGTTGAACCTCGTCTATTACCACGAAAGTAATTTGGTTGCAATATGTAGTATTGTTTGATGCCACGAAATTGGTTAGTTGCTATAGGTGGTCTCCTCTATTGCCACAAAAGTTGATTTCGATGTGATAGGTAGCATTGTCTGATGCCACGATATTGGTTACGTTGCTTTAGGTGGTATCCTCTATTGCCACGTAATTTGATTGGTTGTAATATGTGGTCCTCTATTATTGCTTCGAAATTTGGTTGGTTGCCATAAGTTAAAGTCTTTATTACAACGTTTCTATTAGGGTTGCTACAAGTGCACTATCTATTGCCACGCTCCTTTTGTGTTGCTACAAGTTGAACTTCTTATTACCACGTTCCTATTAAGGGTTGCTACAAGTACACCATACTATTGCCACGTTCCTTTTGTGTCGCTACAAGTTGAATTTCTTATTACCACGTTTGTATTAGGGGTGCTACAAGTGCACCTTACTATTGCCACGCTACTTTTTGGCAACGAAAAACACTGGTTGTGATATCATGATTTATCATTTGCAACATATGGTGTATTCTGCCACGCTCATTTATGTAGCAGCACTAATTGCAACATTAATTAACATCAGCAGATAAATATAACTATGCATCTATAGTTAATTAACCAACATTGAACCATCCACTGAGTTAATTACATGACTCATGAAGTACTTAAATACTGAAAAGTTTGGCACAGGACATTGTTTCTAATCAGAGTATTGGTGGCAGCAGGGTTATCATCCAAACCATCTTCTTCATCATCTTCTACAAATAAATGTGTTGTATCATCAGCTGTAGGTACTGCATCATGATTATTGACATCAGCAGTAACATCTTGATTCACAGGACCCTGGGATGAAGTATTAGTTTGGTCTTGAATGTTACCAGCATCGATGAAACAATCGCAAACCCTCTATTGAGTAAATGAATTTGAATGGGACGCACGGTGGAATGTCTGATCATGCATTGACACAAATTACATGGACACGCAATAGATCCACCTCGCGCTGATGAGGCCGTAAATTTTTGCAAAAAAATTCGAAAATTGTTCTGCCAATCCGCTGAGTGTCGAGGCAAGCGCATCCAACTTCGATCTTCGTCTGATGCCATTAGTTAATCTGCATTGTTCATGTTTCAATCGACCTTGATCACGATATATATACCAATATGCATATATATGCAGCGAACGATTGAATATATATACGAGATCAAGACATCGGTACGTACCGGCCGTGGCCGTAGCGCCGCTCAGATCTTCGCAACAAGAATCACGTGGAGATCGCCGTGGAGATCGATCCCCTAGAGGCCCTCGTGGAGATCTCCGCAACAAGAACCAGGTTGTCGAAGACGGAATTTTGGAATGGTCCAGATCGGAAGAGCCCCTATCTGATCGTGGCAATACATACACGATAGAGAAAATTTTAGTACAACCAAGGAATACCTCGCTTCAATATTTCTAAGGTTGTACATAGTATGACCTTTCTCAGGGTTTTCAACATATGCGTAATTCATTATTTTTCTTTTCTGATCGGCTACTATAGAGGCTAACAATAATACACAAAATTCAGGAGTTCTAGTGAAGAGTCTCCAAATTGTTGATCACAATGCTTTGTGAATATACACATGAATAGCATAAACAATAGCATGTCGCAATTCGAAAACGGACGGATGGTTAGTCCAAATATGCATGACAGACCCAACGGATTTCAATTTGTGTCACTCATAAGTTCAAATATTTTGCAAGGGCTCATCCAGATCCAAACACATAGACATATGAAGATGCATATATAAAGGTTCAAAGTTATTACTTAGATGTTGGCACACTTAGATGTTGCCACATACACATCCATTCTTAGACCATTCACCAAAGATCCGCATAACATTCACCTAGGACCTGGTTATGTTACGTACTAAGCTAGATTACTACTACTTGCGATTGACTTTATCCCGAAGCTTGCGGATCTTCTTCTCCATCACTTCTAACTTGTCGCCATCAGTCTCCATGAATTCCTTCGGGGTCATCTCCATGTCTTCCGCGTTCCAAAGCAATGTCGACGCTTAGGTTCTCAATCTCGCTCCCGCAAATCATCATAGCGCTCCTTCACCGTTGAACCATTTGGCGCAAGGGCATTTGCTATGGCAGACAACAAACACAAGTTACTAACATGAAATGTGTTACAATAGCTGTGGCCAATGCAGCAAAATAGTCAAAAAATGCACCTTTCTTTTCGATGATCCCGAAGCTTTCGATGGAGACGGTTTCTTGCTATTGTCCGGCTCATCATCCGAGTCTGGAATGATGATCCTCACCGATTAGCGCGTGTTCACTAGCCTCGACCAAACAAAACAATTTGTTGTTTTTCGGTTTAAAACGACCAATTCAATATCTTGACTCATAATGTATACCAATTTACCCGTGATTCCCCGACTACCCCGCCGAAAAGGCCTAACATACTAAATGGGACAGCCTGCGTTCATTTAGCTGGCTTTGTTTTCAGTAATGTGATCAAATGTACACAGGTCAGAGTCACAGCAAAAGATGGCAAGAAATCAAGCCAATTATCATTATCATTATCTATTATGGGGTGAGATGGATCCACACAAAAACACAATTATCATTACCTAGTATGCAATTTTGATTACTATGAACTACTAACATTTTTCTAATTGCAAAAGGAGTAACACGATTCCTGGAAAATCAAACAGGGTAGGGCAGTGTACCTTAATTCTCTTCTGGAACGCTTGCATCCGACTAGGGCCTGCTTACCCTTACCGGATGGATCGACTTGGCGATGCGGGCGTCGACGACGACGACGAGGTGGAGGTGTCGTCCGTACCGAAGGACGACGGGGGTTGGGGTGCCGCCGACCATACCGGAGGACGACGAGGTAGGTGATGTGGAACACTTGAACCGCCCGCGTGCATCGCGCTTCGCGTGGTGGAGTAGTGGCACCTCCGTACGCCGCCGCCGCTCACCTCGAAAACCCTCGGTGCGGCCCCCGCCGTCCGCCGCCGCCGCTCTCCGGGATCCCCTCGATGCGGCCCCGCCGCCGTGGCGGGCGCTCGGCCGTGTTACGGCGTTGCGGCCCCTTCGTCCGCGCCCGCCACCGGTCCGGGGAAGGCTCGATGCGGCCACTCCGGCCGCCGTCGCCGCTTGCCGCAGGGGAAACCGCGATGCGGGGCATCTCGATGTGGACGCGACGGTCGTAGCCGACGGAGGGGGGTGGTTGGGAGCAAAAGTGTATTGGGGGTGGGGGCGCTAAAAGTTATAGACGATTTGGGTCGGCATATCCTTGTTTTTATTACTCTCATCGGCCCATTTGACATTTTCACATCCTAGTCTCCGGTACCTTTAGTGCCACCCCGTAAACCGAGAAGGGGGTATCCCAGCTTAAAAGGAGAGGCGTGCCTGCGCTTTTGAACTCTGTATTACCATCATCAACTAATGCTTGCTACTTGCGCTATGGGGCTTAATGGGCTGGCCGGTTACGCTCACCGGTTGAGCCTATTGTGGTCTGGCTTAGCCCACATCCCCATAGCACACAATTTTTTCATATAAACAAATCCTCTCTTTTTTTCATGGTACATATAGTCTATACCATATTGTTAAAATTCAGATTTTTCATAATAAAATTTATTTATTAAATCACATTTTAAATTTCGCTACAACCCCATAGCAGATTTTTTTTCATCAAAACAAATTTTGTGGCAATACGTACACAATATTCCTCCTTGAGGCTAGAAACGAAGCAGTAGCCTTCCTTGTATTGCGACAACGCAAAGAGATATTTGCAACCCAAATAAGACGTTGCGTAAGGCCGTTCAAACGCAACCAAGCCTAGTATGGTAGCCATAGCAAGTTTATATTGCAACACCCGAATTTCTAGTGCAACACAGAAATAGGGTAGCAATATTTCCTACCAAATGCAACACAATTCTGAATAATGGGTGCATTAGCGCCAACTTGTTGCAACGTCGCAAAGATATATTTGCAACCAAAATTCTACGTTGCGACATACTTGTTCAAACGCAACCATCCCTAGTATGGTGGCTATAGCAACTTTCTGTTGCAACGTAAGGAATGCTAATGCAACACAAAATTGGGGTGGCATTATTTCCAACCAAATGCAACGGAAATCCTAAAAAAGGGTGCATTAGCGTCAACATGTTGCAACCGAACAAATAAATAATGCAACTCAAATTTTGTGTTGCAATAGACACACAAATTGCAACCAAATCACCGTTTCGGTGCAATAGTACCCCCCTATTGCAACCGAAATAGTGGTGTTGCCTAAGGGATTTGTTGCAATAGGGGGAAAACCTTGTAGTGTTGGAGGTTGTTGACGGATAAAAGACTATCCACCTACGATCCGCAAACGTACAAACGTACACCTTTTTCACCACGGGATTCCCAAGGTTCTTGTCAATCTGCGGAGCAAGGGGATTACAAGCGTTTGATCTACCTCTACTCACTAGCTACTCAAACCCTAACTATGATTAGACTAGAAAACGACTAAACTACACTAGAGAGAATGATTAAGCAATCAAGATAGGAGACACTCGTCCATGGGTCTACGATACTAGAACATGCAATCGCTTTAAATATGAAAACCAATCTAATCTATCAGGGGTTGTGACCACGGTTTCACCCTTTCCCTCCTCTCGTACTGTCCCTACGCGAAGGTGATCGTGACTAGAACTATGATGGACACGGTGTATTGAATGGATCCAAGGTAGCATTGGAGCTCTACTCCCTTTACGGCATGGTAGCTAACCTTAAGCATTAAAGTATATTCAACACAAGATGATAGATAGATAATCCAACAAAGTATGATTACATCTCAAGATCGATTACAACCCATGGACGAATAAGGAGATTACCCCATCAAGGTGCTAGACATAGCACCGTTGATCATGGTCACCCTTCCGACGGTGTCTTCCTTCTTCTCCACTTGTGGGTGCTTCCTTCGAGGTGGTTGATCTCCCTCCGGAGATCTCCCTCCTCTCTCTCTAGCTTGTGGATGGCCTCCTGGTGCGAATGGCTCTCCCCCTGTGAATGGCGGCGCCTCCAGGGTTTTAGGGTTGAAGATCCTTCGGGTGCAAGGAAAGGGGGGCCGAACCGACGCCGAAGTGGGTCGGGCCGGCCGGCCGGGCCGACCGGCCCAGGCCCATTTTGGCCCGGTTCGGTCGCCCCTTCGCTCCCGTGGGTCCTCAGGTGATTATGCACTTTTCCCCTTCCACTTGCATGATTTTGACGATGTCATCCTCACGTCTAAGATGGAGGTTCTCCGTGCATGAAGTTCGGTCTTTTATGCTTCAATCCCCGGGGGGGTGTTCCTACGTAGCACTTTGGTCCTTGCCACCATTAGAAGTGATTTCATCAAGCTCATGAACACGAACAAGACTCCGTAAATGCTCCTTTGAACTTGTTGTGAATCCGTCCTTTATGTCTATGTTTTCCTACATAAACACAACACTTCCAAATGCATGCACATAGATGAACATGTTATATGATTAGTGTGCCTACTGGCGGGTTTGTTCCATAATCAAATCCAAACCAAAGTGTAATGAACATGTTTGGTGTACCAAAATACACCATCAACATCTCCCCCACGCTTAGCTCTTGCTCGTCCTCGAGCAAGTACTCCTAAAAGAACTTCGTCCAAAGCGTTGTAATTGTGTTCCGCTAAATCCTTCTTCACAAGTTAGTCAATCTTTTATCTTTAATACATAAACATAAGGTAATGATCATCATACATAAACATGGGCGTTTAGAATTTTTACCACATCAAGATTTTCCCCACAACTCAAACTCTTCACTTTAAGTCTTCAATTTCAGCCATGCTTACTTCTTTGCTTCCGTGGCGCCGGGCGTAGAGGTTACGTCGTCGGAGGCCACCGTAGTGGAAGGTATGTAGATTGCGGTGATGACATCTACCCCATGTAGTAGTCGTAGCCCCCAGGTACTGACGTCGTATGCCTTGTGATGACAGAAACACAAGTCGAGGGGACCGTGATCCCTGAAGTCGTGCCAGTCGTGGGCATCGCGCCGGAAGCCGTTGTGCTGAAGGAGCGACTACCGGACCGGAGGTTCCAGTTGCCCCCGAGCCCACGGAAGAGGTGCACGATGACGCGCTCCCGGAGTTGAGCATGGACGTTATCGTGAGGTCGCCAGAGATCCAAGACGCGGAGCCGATACGTTCGGCGCCGATGTTAGAGGTTGTGCCGACTAGTCGTGGCGGGCTGGAGCTTCTGTCAGATGACCTCATCGACCCGACGATGGTGGCTCGGAACTTGGAGATGATGCGCCGAACTGAGCAGTGGATGAAGGTACATGACGGTACCCTTGAGTAGTCGAATTCCACAAGAACTGAGTACCCAAGTAATGGTTGTTGTCTTGTGTAGGATGTCGTGGAAAGATCACGATAAAAATCCAATATGCTCCAGGGATATGGCGACACAGTGCTCCGAGCGGAAGCACTAGAGAAGGAACTCAACAAGGCCAGGAAGCACTCCGCCATGTTGCAATCCAAGCTGGATGGAGCCTTCGCCCAGTACCACAACGAGGTACAAGAGATGCAGGCGAAGAGTGATGACTTGATTCCCAAGAACAAGTCGTTGCGCCAGAAGAACAAAGGTACACCGCCGTCAGCCTTGTCGAGTACTTATTGAAAGTACCTTGTAGTAGTCTGACATGCCTTATTTGAGTTGTTGCAGATCTTGAGGCCCGTGTAGACCAGCTGAAGGCATCGGAGACCGATCTGAAGAACATCGTCTACCGAGAAAAGGATGCCCGAGAGGTACTTGAATTTGAATATAAGCAGCTGTCTCATGAGTGCGTCAAGCACATGGAGCTTCATGAAGCCTCGGACCATGATCTTGTGAACTACTATAAATCTCCGTAGAAGCTTAATGAAGATTGCGAGAAGCTACGCCGCCAACTCAAGGAGCTTGAAGAAGCCGCGCTCCCCATTACAAGACTATTGGTGCCTCACCCAGGCGGGCCGAAGATAGCTCCATTGGTTGATCGGCTGAAGGAAGCCCCCGGGCGTCTGGCAACTTATGTGAAGCATCTGGCGAAGTCCATCCCGAACCAGGTCTTGGCGTATATGAAGTCGTACTTCCTCAAGGCCCCGGTAGATGTAGTCGTGGGTGGACTAGCCGCCAATTGCAAAGACGACCAGTACAAGGAGCTGCTGGAGCAGATGGCGCCCATCGCGGAACAAGTCGTGGAGAAGCTGAACCTCCAGTAATTGTCCTGTAGGGTTAGCTTACAGTAGCATATGGAATATAAACGAAGTTATGAAGAACTTGTTTAAGTTTGAATGAAAATTTCACATGATGTATGGCTGAAATGAGTATTCGTTGTCGTTGTTTGTATGTGCGGAGTGCTCATCATGGAGGTGTTGCGAGTAGTTGTACTCGACAGTAGGCCCGTTACAAGGGACACAATAAATGAGTTGACCGAGAATCAAACTTTATTACTGAAAGGAGTACACCTGGATGGCCAGGGTCGTTTACAAGTGTAGTCGCCTGGACCCGGAGGCCGCCTACGGCTTAAGTAGTGCTAGGACCCATGGCCACTTACAGCTGTAGATCCGTTAGTAGTCGTATAGGCTGGATCTAAGAGTACATGGTCTCTTTGTTAGGGATGTCAATGGGGACCCGCGACCTGCTAACCCGCGGGTAAAAACCCTATTAGGGTGCGGGTATGGGGGATTTTGCCCCCCACGGGTACGTTAACGGGTGAAAATCTCACCCATCGGGTGAAGCGGGTGCGGGTGCGTTCTTCAGTACCCCGTACCCATTGCCCGGTGGGTCACCCATTTATGTATGACAAGTAGGCCCATCTATTCATTCACTTAAGCACTGGTATATAATGAATGGAAACCCTAGCAGCTGCTCCACACTCGAACCCTAATCCAGGTCCAGCCGCTGCCGCCACCGCTCTCTGTGCGGCTGCGCATCTGCGCACTGCGCCCCAACCCCCCAAGGCGCTGCCAGCCACCGCTCCCTGCAGGCCTGCACCACACCCTACCCAAGCCACTGACCGTCGCCGCCTACAGCTCCCTGCGGGAAGACCCCGGCCGTCGCCGTCCCGACCGCTGCTCCCTACGCACCTGCGCTCTAGGGGATGAGGGGACCAGGGCACCGCCGCCCGCTACTCGAAGCTCGATGGCTTCTCATCCCCGCGCGGAAGAAGGCCAGGTCGCCATCACCACATCCTACCCAAGCCGCCGCCACAACCTCCTGTGCGGCTATGGGCCTGCGCCCCCAAGCGGCCAAGCTGCTGCCGCTCCCTGGTCTTTGGCACTGCGCCCCCAGCCGTTGTTGCTCCCTCCACCAAGCCCCGTCCCCTACTGGCCGCCAGGCCTGCAGATCTCCCTCGCGGCCTCGCGTCCGCATGGACCGCGCGTGGTGGCAAATGGTCCTAGCGGGTATGGGGCACCCATCGGGTACCCGTTACCCATGCTGGTGGCGGGTGTGGGGAATTATTAGACCTGCGACGGATGATGGGGCGGGTGACGGGTGTAGAAATCCTGGCGGGTGGCGGATGTGGTTTCCTACCCCCCACCGGGTTTTCCACCCGCTGCCATCCCTACTCTTTCTAGACCGCTGCAAGAGTCCTTGATGCTCTGAACAACTCGAGATCCGTTAGTAGCCGGTGACGGTGGATCTTGGAGTAGAGTAGTCCAGAGACTAGTGCCTAGACCCGGAGGCCGCTTACGGCGAAGAGCCCAGGAGTAATCGTATAGACTTGGACCCCCAGAGTAGTCGAGAGACTATGCGTAGAATCGACAGAGCTGGTCGATGTTCCACGAGTTGCTGACGTTGTCGCCTTCAAGTGTTTGGAGGCGGTACGAGCCTGGTCCAGTCACCTTTGCGATCGAGAAGGGACCTTCCCATGGCGAGTTGAGCTTGTGTAGTCCTTTCGTGTTTTGGATGCGTCGGAGGACTAGATCACCAACATTGAAGGAGCATTCCATGACGTTGCGATCATGATAGCGTCGGATACCCTCAAGGTACCTTGCTGACTAGATGAGGGCGGCACAGCGAGCTTCTCCGAGTCCATCGATATCAACTCGTCTGCTGTCTTTAGAGATGCCTTCTTCGTACTGCTCTACTGCCGGCGAATCTCACATGATGTCGGTGGGTAGAATAGCCTCGGAGCCGTAGACCAGGAAGTATGGTGACTGCCCTGTTGGCTTGGTAGGTTGAGTGCGAAGCCCCCAAAGTGTGTTGGGTAGTTCCTTGATCCACTTGCCCCCTTTTGTATTAGCAGCGTCGTGTAGTCGCTTCTTGAGAGCGTTGAGTACCATCCCATTGGCACGCTCCACTTGTCCGTTGGCCCGTGGATGGGCGACTGAGACGTACCGGATGTCGATCCCGCTATTCTCGCAGTACTCCAAGAATTGGTGGTTGTTGAAGTTGGAACCCAGGTCTGTGATGATACGGTGGGGTAGTCTGTAGCGGTGCACGAGTTCATCTAAGAAGTCGAGTACCCTGTCAACCTTTGGGCAGGTGACGGGCTTGACTTCGATCCACTTGGTGAACTTGTCGATGGCCACCAAGACTCTATTGAATCCTCCTAACGCAGTCGGGAGAGGCCCAATCATGTTGAGCCCCCAGCAGGTGAAAGGCCAAGTTGGTGGTATAGTGACCAGCTTGTAGGTCGGGACGTGTTGTTGCTTGGCGAAGTACTGGCACCCTTGGCACCTTCTGATGAGTTCCTCAGCATCGCCCAGGGCTGTGGGCCAATAGAAAGCTCGTCGGAAAGCCTTGCTGACCAGCGTACGAGAAGACACGTGATAGCTGCAGACGCCTTTGTGGATCTCCTCCAAGATGTCATTGCCTTCTTCTTGGGGAACGCACTTCATGAGTACTCCGGAAGATGCGCCCCGCTTCTAGAGCTTGTCCCCGACTAGTACGTAGGACTTGGCCCGGCGGGTGATTTGCTCGGCCAGGTTTTTGTCAGTGGGAACCTTCTGCTAGCGGATGTGGTCGATGAAGGGTTCTCGCCAGTCCACGTCTATCATCATGACCTCCTGTCCAGGTTGAGAAGGCGCTGGGTCAGTGGTCATGGGCGCCGGCTCCGGGATGGATGGCGCGTGAAGCTCGTGGACGAAGACTCCCGCTGGTACTTGTGCACGAGTAGAACCAAGCTTCGACAAGACATCCGCTGCAATATTGTTGTCGCGGACAACGTGGTGGAACTCGAGACCGTAGAATTTGTTCTCGGGCTTGCGGACTTCTAGGCAGTAGGCATCCATATTCTCCTTGTTGCGATCCCAAGACTTGTCAACTTGGTTGATGACCACTGCGGAGTCACCGTAGACTAGTAGTCGCTTGATGCCCAGAGATATTGCGAGGCGGAGCCCGTGTAGTAGAGCTTCGTACTCAGCTTCGTTGTTTGAGACCTTCTAGAAGATCTGCAGGATGTACTTGAGTTGTTCGCCTTTTGGAGAAATCAGGAGTACACCTGCACCCGCGCCCTCAAGCTTGAGTGAGTCGTCGAAGTACATCACCCAATGCTCTGGTCGCTCGGTTGGAGTTGGTAGCTGATTTTCCCGCCACTCCGCCATGAAGTCGACTAGTGCCTGCGACTTGATGGCCGTTCGTGGCTTGAAGTCGATGTTGAGGGCACCGAGCTCGACTACCCATTTGGAGATTCTTCTGGTAGCATCTTGGTTCCGTATGATGTCACCGAGCGGGTAGTCGGTGACGACGGATATCGAGTACTCCTGGAAGTAGTGTCGTAGCTTCCGCGAGGTGATGAGCACTACATACAGTAGCTTCTGTACTCGTTGGTAGCGTGCCTTAGATTCCGACAGGACCTCATTGACGAAGTAGACTAGTCACTGGACTGGGTAGGCGTGGCCGTCTTCCTACCGCTCGACAATGATGGCAGTACTGACCACATGAGTAGTCGCAGCGAGGTAGAGTCGTAGCTGCTCCTTTTTGCGAGGGGCCGTGAGGACTGGTAGCTTGGACAGGAAGTCCTTGAGCTGAGCCAGGGCTTGATCTGCTTCTTGTGTCCACACAAACTTCTCTTGGTGCTTGAGTAGTTTGAAGAAGGGTAGCCCCCGTTCTCCAAGCTTCGAGATGAATCTGTTCAGGGCCGCCATACACCTGGTGAGCTTCTGCACGTCTTTGATGCAGGTGGGAGCCTTCATCTTGGTGATCGTGGAGATCTTCTCGGGGTTGGCTTCGATGCCATGATGGCTGATGATGAAGCCGAGTAGTTTTCCCGAAGGTACGCCGAAGACGCACTTGTTCGGGTTGAGCTTCCACTGGTACTCCCGCAGAGATGCGAAAGTCTCTTCAAGATCGGCGATGAGCGTGTCGGAGTTTCGGGTCTTGACGACCACGTCATCCACATAAGCCTCGACGTTCTTGTTGAGTTGTTTCTTGAAACACTTCTGGATAGCTCGCTGGTGGGTAGCGCCGGCGTTCTTCAACCCGAACGACATTATCGTGTAGCGGTAGGCGCCAAACGGGGTGATGAACGCGGTCTTCTCCTGGTCTTCTTCCTTGATAGCGATCTGGTGGTACCCGGAGTAGCAGTCGAGGAAGCGAGAGCGAGTCGCGGCCCGTCGTGGAGTCGATGACTTGATCAATCTGCGGCAACCCGAAGGGGTCCTTGGGGCAGTGCTTGTTGAGGTCGGTGTAGTCGACGCACATCCTCCACTCGTTCGTGTTCTTCTTGCGGACGAGGACAGGGTTGGCAAGGCACTCAGGATGGAAGACTTCTCTGATGAAGCCGGCCGCGAGTAGTTTGGCGAGTTCCTTCTTGATGGCGTCCCGTCATTTGTCGGCGAAAC
Source organism: Cenchrus americanus (assembly GCA_947561735.1). NCBI lineage: Eukaryota > Viridiplantae > Streptophyta > Magnoliopsida > Poales > Poaceae > Cenchrus > Cenchrus americanus. The sequence continues at coordinate 122,990,623 of OX387243.1, forward strand.
GGCGGAGATGTTGTTGTTTCGGGGTAGCTTTAGGGTCGACGTTGAGTGAGTGCTCGATCGACCTCCTGGGCACCCCTGGCATGTCCGCTGGCTTCCAAGAGAAGATGTCTCGGTTAGCCCGAAGGAAACTGACGAGCATGTCTTCCTATTTCGGGTCAAGGCCCGCCCCAATCATGGTAGTCTTGTTGTTGTCGCCTGTCCCGAGGTCGATCGCCTTGAGTTGCACTTCCTCAGATGGTTGAGGCTTGTTGGCTTTGTCAGACTTCTCTGGAATCTCGAGTTCGGTTGGGGCAAGCTTCTTGGATGCAGCATAGATCTTCATCATTGCATTGCGTACTTGATCGGTAGCTGCGAGTTCCACAGCCTCTGTGTCGCAGTCAAAAGATATCTTCAAGTCCCCTTGTAGTGAGAGTACACCGGTTGGACTTGGCATTTTGAGTACCAGGTATGTGTAGTGGGGTACCGCCATGAACTTGGCGATAGCTGGTCTGCCGAGGATGGCATGGTAGAAAGTCTCGAAATCCGCAACCTCGAACTTGATGTACTCGGTGCGGTAGTTCTCCCTGGTTTCCTCGAAGGTAACTGGCAGGACCACTGAACCCAGTGGAATAGCCGCGTTCCCGGGGACGATGCCGTAGAAAGGTGATGTACTCTTGGTGAGCATGTGAGTAATGTCGAGCTTCATCTTCTTCAAGGTCTTGGTGAAAAGGACATTGAGCCCGCTCCCACCGTCGATGAGTACATTGTTGAGTGTGGAGCCCGCGACTACTGGTTTCATGACGAGTGGAAAACGCCCTGGCTCGAAGAAGCTTGTCCATTGATCCGCGCGGGAAAAGGTGATGAGTACCTATGACCACTTGAGAGGGGTCGGGACCGCTGTTTCAATGTTCAAAACTTCCCGTCTGGTGGTCTTCTGAGACTGCCTGGTGGGTAGTCCGCCGAAGAGTACATTCACCATCTTGTCGGGTTCTTGGAAGTCGTCGTTGCCCTCGTCGGCTTTTTTCTTGCCTTTCTTGTTGTGAAGAGGCTGTGGGTCTAGAGAGTCCTTGAGTGCTCGCCGGAGTTGTAGCACTGTTCGGTGGTGTGGTTGCCCTCCAGGTGCCACAGGCACTTCTCTTTCAGCAAGTCTTTGAAGCCGCCAGAGGTCTTCTTCGAGTCGTCTTTCGCAGGGTGCTAGATAGCCGCGACTGTGTTGTCTGGCTTGCGCTTGCGGTTAGGACCCGAGTAGTTGTTGTTGCAACCGCCTTGATCCCTATTGTTGTTGTTGCTGCCGCCCGCGTTTTGCTTGCTCTTGCCACGAATGGCATCGTACTTGGCATTTGCCTTGTCTTCTTCACCGGCCCATGAAGTGATCATGTCCTTGAGCTTGGTGATGGAACTCGGGTGGCGACAACCGAAGTCTTCAAAGGTGCGACGGTGATAGAGATCATCTTGGAAGAGGTCGAGGACCTCCTTGTCGGTAACATCGACTACAGTGGCGCGCTTGTCGAAGAAGCGTCGCATGTACTTGCGTAGGGTCGCGCCCTGTTCCTGCTTCACCATAGCCAGGTCCATGCGAGTACCCGAACGCTCCATGGCACCCGCGAAGTTGCTGGTGAACTGATCCTTGAGCTGGTCCCACTTGTCGATCGAGTACTTCTCGAGCGACTCGAGCCATGTAAGTGGAGCTTGGTCCAGACATAAGGGGAAGTAGAGGCACTTTGTATCATTGTTGCCACCAGCATTTTCGATGGAGAGGGCGTAGCATCTGAGCCATTGGACTAGATCTTGCTTTGCATCGTACTTAGTGATCCCCAGAGGCTTGAATTTCTCTGGGAGAAGCAGATTGCGAAGTCGAGCAGAGAAGGCGGGGAAGCCGTCATTTTCGGCTGCCGTGGAGGACTTTTTGCGTCGTATTTCTTCGATTCTGCGGTGGGCATCATAGCCGCCGCGTGAGGCACTGGTGACGTGGCTGTCTGCGTGGCCTCAGCCTCCGCGATCGCCTCCGCCACCGGCTCTCCTGCCAGCCCCGTGTGAGGAGCTCCCGCCGCCGCTGCCTCCGCCGCCAGCATCACCATGATTAGCAGCGCCACGACTACTGTCAGCGCCACCGGCACTGTTACCACCCTGAGAAGGCCCACCGGCCGAAGCCCTAGTACGGTTGGCGTTCTGGGGCAGTTCTCCTTGAATACGGTTGCGTCCATTTGAAGGACCGAAACGGCGAACCAGAGAGGGGGGAGTGAATGGGAGCCGATAAAAATTCTATTCAAGAATTCGGCCTATGAACCCCAAATTCACTCGTGCACCTCCGCAAGCTTCTCTTGCCAAGTTCACGTAGCCACTGGAGTGCTACTGAACCTAGGAGCAAGACACAACCAACAGCCTCAACACACACGCAGCGGAACCACACACGACACGGCTGCTGCCAGCTCAAACCGGTCAGGCCGGTTTCTAAAACCGGCCAGACCGCTCCTGTTGGACTTAGCCTCACGCAGGCAGGGGAAACCGGTCAGACCGGTTAGGCAAACCGGTCAGACCGATTCTATCCAGAAACTCCTCAAAGACCCCAAACACCTCAAAAACCTTTCCACATCTGAACAAACGAAGCCATGGAGCAGCAAAGACTTCCTTGCTCAAAGACCTTTCTCGACAGCCCACAGGGCGAAACCGGTCAGACCGGTAGGGAAACCGGTCAAGCCGGTTTTAGCCTGGACAGTCGGGAAGAACACAGCCCGCGGGTCAACTCCCCCAAAACCAACCCTCGATCTCCCGAATCGCTCCACGGACTTAAACAAGACTTTGGGGATATTAGGAGCACCTCATGAGGAGTCCATAGCCAAGTTTAATCCCACCAAAACTCGTCCAAAAGGGAGGAATCAAAGAAATCCCGCCAAGAGCACTTCCAACCCAAGAACTCAAGAAACCCCAAAATCGAGCACCTTTACTCACGAATTTGGGAGGGGAATCACAGACCAAAGAACCACGAAGGGTTCCCACAAATTTCCCCCATCCAATCCCCAAGAGAAAGGTCCCGAAAATAACCCAAAGAAATCACCAAGAGAGGGCTCCGAAAATCAGCACCAAGAACAACCGGGAAAAACACATCCAAACCTTGAGGAACCACGCCGAATCATCTATACATGAAACAAAGGTTCATACAAGGTCTAGCAAGCCGCCCGATCATTCATCCCTCTCAACAAGATCTCACCATGAAGCTCTCTTGCTAGTCCTATGGAAAACCTAAGGAAAATAGGAAGGAAAAATGGGAAAACAAATGAGCTAGGGTTTCAAGAGATGGCTGCCATCCTCTCACCCCTTGGGTTATATGGAGGCCAGCCGAAAGACTAAAATGCCCCTAAAGCCTAAACTAAGATACACGCCCACCAAGGGCACTTTGGGAATTTGTCTTCGTAGCACCATCGGACGGATGCCCGGCGACCGCACTTCGCGTAGCCTCGACGCAAGCCTTGCGATCCCGACGCGTGTCCTCCGCCTCGAAGCTTCCGGCGCCCTGCGACCCCAAACCGGTCAGACCGGTTCTCCAAACCGGTCAGGCCGGTTTTGGCCAGACAGCCACGCCTGGTCTTTGGCCTCGGCTTTGTGGCTCAGTCGAGTAACTCGGTGATTTTCTGGTGAACCACCGCAAACCCCGCGAACTTGATGTAGCCTCCGCCAATCACCACTCATGACTTGGCTCCCATGAAGTCCCGGCTCGATCTTGGTTTTGTGGCTCAACCAAGAAACCGTCCACCGACTTCATCTTCTCGTTCTTGCCACCATGCGGCCCGCACTCGACCTCGCCGGTCACCGGGACCCTCGAACGAAGCCTACTTGTCTTCTCCACACCTGGAGGCCTCACCGGCAACGACCTTTCGCGCTTGTTCTTCACCTGCACCAACACGAGTCAAGCCGCAACCTGCACCTGCAATACTTAGCCAAGAATCAGCCCACACAACGTTGTCAATCACTCATCACCCAAGGAAGCGACCATCCACCGGTCCTCGAACCACACATGGTCCTCAATCTCCCCCTTGATGAGTGCATTGACAACACACACATTTGGTAAATAAAGAGAAAAGGAAAACAGAAAAGAAACAAAAAGAAAAACTCCAACAAGCGATCGAAAGCCGAGAAAGGCAAAGAACGAGATCACTTGAAGAAGACAAGTCTCGGACCCCTTAGGAAAGGGCAACGGCTCGACACATCCGAGACAAAAACCATGCTCAAGCAAAGAGCACAAACCACCAAAGCGCACAAGAGCTCCCCCTGCACATATGCAAGCTCCCCCTGATCAAGTGCCAACTCTGGGCACAAACCGGTCAGACCGGTTCCCATAACCGGTCAGGCCGGTTCCACCAAAACCGGTCAGGCCGATTTCACACAGCAGACCACACTCCCAAAAGCCAAAAATGCAAAAGAAATGCACAAGCTCCCCCTTGACACTTGGGATAGGTTCTAGGGATACAAAGCAACTTTTCTCTACCTTCCTTTCTCCCCCTTGTTGCCAATGCATGAATCAAGGCACAAATGCAACCTAGAGCTTCTCAAGTATACAAAATTCATCACAAGATGCTACACATGTCAAAATGAGCAAGTTAGATACTCTACAGGTTCGTATGGACCTCAACTACATGATCACCAAGTTTCACAATCATTGGACAAGGCTAACAAGGATTTGAGGAATTTTGCGAAAAGTTACTCTCTCACACGCAAAAACCTAAACATGAGCAAAACATGTCAAAATGGCAAAGCCACACAAACTTTATGCTAGGACAACCATTCTAATCATAAGACCATCATAAACACCCACAAGCATCTCCTGTCATGTCAAAGCCACCGAGCCATGTGCCTACTTCTATGTATGAGACTTCTCATTGGTAGGCATCATGCAACGGTTTAGCACCCAAAGCAAATTAAATTCAGCATAAATGACATGGGAGCACATTTCCAAGCATTTTTCATTTCATTTTCAGATTTGTAAATGGTACATGAAATGTCTTTGCGACAAAAATGAACTTATGCCCCTCCACAAGTAAGGCAAGAGGGCTAAACATTCATGATGGCAAATGAGCCTTTGGCCCCATATGATCAATAAACTAGCTATCCAACCACAAATTAAGCATAACCAAGCCACTAAAACATGTCAAGATCATGTAAAGGCATTTACACATGAGAGAGCATACATGTGACAATTTTTCAAAACATAGCCATCAACCATGGATTATTCATCAAGATCATCAAGAGCTAAGTCAAACTAACCATTGCATACCAAACAAGCTCACAAAGACATATATCTCATTCCATGGTGAACAATGTATATGAGAGAAGCTTTTCCTAACCAATGCATATGATACAAAATGCATGCAATCTAAGATACAAGGATGCCTATACATCATGTTACATATGCCATGCCAAATGCAAGAAATGCACAAAGGAAAGCTATACATATGCTACAAAGGAGCTCCCACACACCCAACTCAAGAAATCAAACACACACCAAGTTCCCCCCGCAAACGAGTGAAAGTTGCTTGATCTAGGGGTTTGGTGAAAATATCGGCTAGTTGGTCATGTGTGGGTACATGGATCAAAGCTATCTTTCCTTTCTCTACGTTGTCTCTCGAAAATGATACCTCACTTCTATGTGTTTGGTTTTGGAATGGAGCACTGGGTTCTTTGCAACGCTTATGGCACTGGTGCTATCACATTGAAGTGGGACATGGGTATACTCCTCACCAAAGTCACTCATGGTGTATGAAATCCTAAGGAGCTGAGAGCAACAACTAGCAGCGGCAACATACTCGGCCTCGGTAGTAGATTGAGCAACACTCGATTTCTTGCGGGAAGACCAAGACACCAAAGAAGAACCCAAAACTCGGCAAGTCCCGAAGTGGACTTCCTATCCAACCGACACCCGCAAAATCCGCGTCCGAAAAACCATGAAGCGCCAAATAAGAGGACGCAGTACCAAAGGCCGAAGTCGGGAGTGTGACGCAAGTACCCGAAAATTCGCTTCACCACTTGCCGATGCGAAGTCCTCGGAGACGCTTGAAAACGAGCGCACGTACACATTGAGAATCGTATGTCCGGCCTCGTCGCCGTCAAGTAGAGGAGTGACCCGATCATGCTCCGGTACTCCTTCCGGTCCACGTGTTCACCTTCCTCGTCCGCATCAAGAGCCGTATTCGTACTCATCGGCGTCGTCATAGCCTTCGAGTCCTCCATCTTGAACTTCCGCACAATGTCCTTGGTGTACTTAGCTCGGTGCACAAATGTTCCTTCCTTTGATTGTTTGATTTGTAGCCCGAGGAAGAACCGCAACTCGCCCATCATGCTCATCTCAAATTCCCTCGCTCATATCATCCGCAAACCTTGCAACAAGAGAGTTAGACGAGCCACCAAAGACAATATCATCCACGTACACCCGCACAATCGGGATATCTCTCGCCCCCGCCTCAAGCAAAAACAAGGTCCGATCGACCTTCCCCATCTCAAAACCTCTCTCAAACAAGAACCCCCTCAACCTCGCCATACCAAGCTCTAGGCGCCTACTTCAGCCCATACAAAGACCTTCCTCAACTTGTACACCCGTGGGGGTACTTCTCGCTCTCAAACCCGGAGGTCGCCTCACATACACTTCTTCCTCCAACACACCATTCGTAAAAGCACTCTTCACATCCATTTGGTGCAACTTGAACCCTTTAGCCACAGAAAAGGCTAGAAGGATCCTAATCGCCTCCAAACGGCTACGGGAGCAAAGGTCTCCTTGTAGTCGATCCCCTCCTTCGATCGAACCCCTGAGCAACAAGCCTCGACTTGTTTCTCACAACCTCACCCTTCTCTCCCTCTTTGTTCTTCCACACCCACTTTGTACCAATCGGCTTACACCCTGGGGGAGGGTCAACCAACTCCCACACCTGATTCCTCTCAAAGTTCTCCAACTCCTCATGCATCGAATTAACCCAATTGTGATCGATAGTGCGTGTCCAATGTCTTTGGGCTCAAAAGTAGCAACAAACGCAGCATGAGCGAAATGGGAATTGTTTCGAACCCTCGACCGTGTAGTGCGTTCATTCATGTCGCCGATGATCCTCGAAGCCGGGTGATCCACTTGAACTCGCCGGGAGGTTCTCGCCTCGATGCTACCTCCCCCTCAACATCGCCTTCTCCTCGTTCTTGATTTGTCGTCGTAGGTGTAGTAGAGGGTCCATCCATCATCGTAGTCGAAGTAGTGGGTACATGTTCGGCGTCGGGGGCACCGCACCGCCATCCTCATCGTCTCCATGTTCATGCTCCTCCTCCCGAAAGATCTCCTCGCCAAGCTCATCATCACCCGCACACTCAAAGACAAGCCGACTACGTGGCTCGTCTCGTCGAAGGTTACCTCGCAAGTCTCCACGATTTGGTTAGTTTCAAGATTGAGCATACGATATGCTCTAGAATGAGATGCATAACCAAAGAAAATGCCATCGACAGACCTAGCCTCAAACTTATCCAACTTCCCGTCTTTCTTCGAATGAAACACTTGCAACCAAAGACATGGAAGTGACTCACCTTGGGTGTGCGACCATGCATCAACTCATAGCATGTCTTCTTCTTGTGCACTCGAGGTATATCCCGTTCGACACATAGCACGCGGTATTCACCGCCTCGCCCCAATACCTCCTGAGTCCTATGCTCATCAAGCATCGTCCGAGCCATCTCGCACAAGGTCCTGTTCTTCCTTTCCACAACACCATTCTGGGGAGGCGTATACGGACTCGAAAACTGGTGCTCAAGACCCAAGTCATGGCAAAAGGTTTCAAAACGAGAGTTTCTAAATTCCGAGCCATTATCACTGCGGATAGCTCGTATGGCATCTCTGTGCCTCTCGTTCCTCAACCTCAAGACTAGATCTCGAACAAAACCAAACATCTCCCCTTATCCTCAAGAAAGAACACCCACGCATACCGAGAATAGTCGTCCACCACAACCAGGACATACCACTTCCCACCCACAAATCGCACACGAGCTGGGCCAACAAGGTCCATATGGAGCAGCTCGCATGGACGCTCAGTCATCACATCGGTGAGAGGCGGGTGAGAAGAGGCTACCATCTTGGCATGCCTACACGGCGCACAAACCAACTCTTTCTCAAGCCTCAACCGTGGCAATCTTCGGACCAAATTGAGTTTACTCAAGCGAGACAAAAGGTCAAAGCTCGGGTGACCCAACTTCCTATGCCACTTCCACAACTCACTCGAAGAACCGGCCAAGAAACAACGCTCCACACCCGAAGACCGAGAAAAATCAGCACGAAACACCGACCCTCGGGAACAACCATACGTACAAGGTCCCCTCGAGAGTCCAAAATCCGAGAATCACCCGGCCGAAACAACACCTCAAAGCCCTCATCCAACAACCGGGACACGAAAGCAAATTGTACCCCGCCGATTGAACAAGAGAAACACGCCTCGAGTGATCTTGTCACTCACTTTGATCTCACCTTCTCGAAAGCACACGCCCACGCCCATTGTCCCCAAAAGTGATGTACCTCCTTGTCACCACCGGACGAGACTTGAGAACCACCCCCCGTCTCCGGTCATATGCCTCGAGCAACCGGAGTCAATCAACCAAATTTTCTTCAAGTCTCCCACCCGAAATTCAAAAACGAGCACGTGAGCGAACAAACGACTCAAAGATCGGGGTTAGTACCAAAAGAGTAAAACCAGTGCCGAGCCATTTGCTCGAAAGTGGGGTTAGCACCGACCCAAGCATCTCTCCTACCAAAGCTACCTCCACGAACACCACCACGGTAACCACCCTGAGGGAACCACCCCTCTCTGCCTGGAGGAGGACCAAAACCACGAAAGAGAACCCATGGACCGTCCCTCCTCTCCTTCTCAAAACTACGACTCCTCCCATTCCCGTAGTGAACTCGAGAGGGAGAACGCCTAGCAACCTGACCACCTGCAAACTCTCCAGCCCAACCACCAGAACCACGGCCTCCAAAAACAACCCTCGCACCTGTACGAGCACGAAAACCAAACTTGTCATTCTGCAGACCCCAAACCGGTCTGACCGGTTCCAAAACCGGTCTGACCGGTTTCACTCCTCCAAAGAAGCACCTCCCCGCACTCTTTCGCTCACCCCAAGCCGGAACTATCCTCACACTCGCCTTGGCCCTGGGCATCTGCACACGAGACTTAAGTGCACCACTGGAGGGGTGATACTTGTCCCCGTTAGCCCACTCCTTCGCCACTCGCTCCTCTCGCTTCCTCTTGAAGCAAAACTCATCTTTATGGCCATCTCTCCCACAATAGCCACAATGGAACCTCACAAGCTTAGTTTTGGGCTTGGATTGGGGCTGCTCACATGGTTTCTCTCCACTCAACTCCTCCACCGATTTCTCCCCACTAGCCTTCTCACTCACTTTCCCAAAGAACACTTTCCCGGTAGTGCTCACAAACTTGATAGGCTTTTGGAGATCACTTGTGGGTGTAGGAAATATGGGTGGAGCTGGGGTTGTGTCTAGTCGGTTCCTAAGATGGTTGGGTTTTGGAAGGAAATCATTTTTGTGGTGGGTTTTTGGTGGCTCTGGAATATTCTCTCCACTTCCCTCACCAACCTTGTTTGCCCCAAGTCCCTCACCATCTTGCCTCTTAAAGGCCTCGATCATCATCCTCAACTGAGGCTCATGACCGGACAACCAACCCATCAACTTCCTCAAGTCATCATTCTCATCCCGCAAACAATCAACATAATGTGCAAGTTCCAAATTTTTCAATGCATGCATTTCACAGGTAGAGCAAGATGTAGGCATGGGTTCCTTCAATTTAGCCTCAAGAGAACTAGTGTAAGCATGCATCTCATCAATCTTAGCATGCAAAACGGGGCAAGAAGTGCAAGCACCTAGCAAAGCAGGTCTAGACTTAAGCTCGGCCACTTCAACCCTAAGCACATCTAGTTCCTCACACTTGGAGGCATGCTTCTCCTTGAACAAAGCAAGATCGCAAGGAAAATAGAGCAATCAAGACAATCATTCTCATCGAAACAACGGGGCTAGCCTTAAGCGAATCAATCTCAAGCTTGCTATCAAGCACCGTGTCTCTAGCTCGGCCCACTCTAGTCCTAGCATCCTCGAGTGAAGCCCTAAGCTCTTTCCTCATTTTCTTGGCCTCTCTAAGCATGTCATCACGATTATCAAGCAAAGAGCCAAGCCTCTCATTCTCCCGGCGCAAGAAGGGAAGCTCATCACGCACCTCGTCGTCGGACTCGCAGTCCGAGTCGCTCCGTGTGCTCTTCTTGCCGCCGGAGCTCGCCGCCATGGTGCGAAGCCATCTCTCGCGGCGGCGTCTCGCCCCGCTCGGGTTCTTGGACGACTTCTTGTTCTTGCGACGATCACCTTCGTCTTCACCGCCGCTCGAGCTCGAGGTGGAGTACGCGGAACCCGGAGTCGACGTCGCTCGCTCCAACCATCGCTCGGGCCTTGCCTCGGCTCTCCTTCTTCCTCGATCGTCGCTCGTCCTTGTACTTGTTCTTGTGCTTGCTCTTGTGGTTGCGCCTCGACCGGTACTTGCCATCCGTCCTCGACTTGTGCTTGTAGCTGTCCTTGTTCTCGGCCTTCTCCGGGCAGTCGGTGACGAAGTGTCCCGGCTTGCCGCACTGGAAGCAAGTCCTCGTGTTCCTCCTCATGTTCACGCGGTTCTCGTGCAGCCTCTCGAACCGCCTCGTCGAGAGCGCCAGCTCGTCCTCTCCAAGCTCGTCGAACTCTTCATCCGCCATAGACATCAAGGAGGAGAAAGAGAACATCCCGGTGGATGGGTTAGAGTTAGCCTTTCCTTTGGAACCACCAACGAGGGCAAGACTATGGGAATCGGGCGGTCCCTCAAGCTTGGCGATCATGCCCCTATCCACCTCGGCCGACTTGAGCTTCGAGAACGCTCGTTCACCGTCGAGTGTCATACTTCTCTCGACTCCACAATGGCCTCGAACTTTCCGCCCCAAATCGTACGATCCAAAGAGTGTAAGAGCTTGACCGCTCTATCATGATCATCGTACGGGAGCACGTCCACATTGGCCCTCATGTTGTTCACAACCACCGTGAACCCTCGAAACAAGGCATCAATGGACTCACCAGTGGAGATGAGTGAAGTTCTCGTACTCTCTCCGTAGGTCGCATACATCCGTGCTCGAACTCCGGGCGTTCCCAACATGAGCCTCCTTCAACACCGCCCAAATCCTACAAGCCAAGTGCTCGGTGTGCACCCGATCGAACTCGGTCGACACAAAGCACGAAACAAGTAGTCGACCGCCTTATTGTTGGCGTCGAATCCGTCCCCTCGATCCCGGAGCGAGGAAGTCCATCGGCCGGACATAGCCTCGTGTCCACCGTGACATCCCAAAGGATCCGACCCTTTCCGCGGAGAAAAGCACCCATCCGCTTGCTCCACATCCGGTAGTTCTTGCCATCGAAGTGTGGAGGACCCGAACCCCGTTCCTGGTATGCCATCCTTGGATCTTAGACTGGTTATAGTCAATAAAGACCCGGACCGGCTCTGATACCACTTGAAGGACCGAAACGGCGAACCAGAGAGGGGGGGAGTGAATGGGAGCCGATAAAAATTCTATTCAAGAATTCGACCTATGAACCCCAAATTCACTCGTGCACCTCCGCATGCTTCTCTTGCCAAGTTCACGTAGCCACTGGAGTGCTACTGAACCTAGGAGCAAGACCCAACCAACAGCCTCAACAACACGCAGCGGAACCACACACGACACGCGCCGCCGGGGCTCCAACCGGCCGAGCCGGTTTCGAAACCGGCCGATCGCTCCCCGTTGGACTTAGCCTCACGCGAGCGGGGGAACCTGGCCGACCGGTTAGGCAAACCGGTCGGACCGATTCTCGTCCCGTAAACTCCCCAAAGACACCAAACACCTCAAAAACCTTTCCACATCTGAACAAACGAAGCCATGGAGCAGCAAAGACTTCCTTGCTCAAAGACCTTTCTCGACGGCCCACAGGGCGAAACCGGTCAGACCGGTTAGGGAAACCGGTCAGGCCTGTTTTAGCCTGGACAGTCGGGAAGAACACAGCCCGCGGGTCAACTCCCCCAAAACCAACCCTCGATCTCCCGAATCGCTCCACGGACTTGAACAAGACTTTGGGGATATTAGGAGCACCTCATGAGGAGTCCATATCCAAGTTTAATCCCACCAAAACTCGTCCAAAAGGGAGGAATCAAAGAAATCCTGCCAAGAGCACTTCCAACCCAAGAACTCAAGAAACCCCAAAATCGAGCACCTTTACTCACGAATTTGGGAGGGGAATCACAGCCCAAAGAACCATGAAGGGTTCCCACAAATTTCCCCCATCCAATCCCCAAGAGAAAGGTCCCGAAAACAACCCAAAGAAATCACCAAGAGAGGGCTCCGAAAATCAGCACCAAGAACAACCGGGAAAAACACATCCAAACCTTGAGGAACCACGCCGAATCATCTATACATGAAACAAAGGTTCATACAAGGTCTAGCAAGCCGCCCGATCATCCATCTCTCTCAACAAGATCTCACCATGAAGCTCTCTTGCTAGTCCTATGGAAAACCTAAGGAAAATAGGAAGGAAAAATGGGAAAACAAATGAGCTAGGGTATCAAGAGATGGCTGCCATCCTCTCACCCCTTGGGTTATATGGAGGCCAGCCAAAAGACTAAAATGCCCCTAAAGCCTAAACTAAGATACACGCCCACCAAGGGCACTTTGGGAATTTTTCTTCGTAGCACCATCGGACGGATGCCCGGCGACCGCACTTCGCGTAGCCTCGACGCAAGCCTTGCGATCCCGACGCGTGTCCTCCGCCTCGAAGCTTCCGCGCCCTCGCGACCCCAAACCGGTCGGACCGGGTTCTCCAAACCGGCCGGGCCGGTTTGGCCGCACGATCACGCCGGTCTTCGGCCCTCGGCTTTGTGGCTCAGCCGAGTAACCCGGTGATTTTCTGGTGAACCACCGCAAACCTCGCGAACTTGATGTAGCCTCCGCCAATCACCACTCATGACTTGGCTCCCATGAAGTCCCGGCTCGATCTTGGTTTTGTGGCTCAACCAAGAAACCGTCCACCTACTTCATCTTGTTGTTCTTGCCACCATGCGGCCCGCACTCGACCCCGGCGGTCAGGGTCCCTCGAACGAAGCCTACTTGTCTTCTCCACACACAGGAGGCCTCATAAACAGCGACCTTTCGCGCTTGTTCTTCACCTGCACCAACACGAGTCAAGGCGCAGCTTTGCACCTGCAATACTTAGCCAAGAATCAGCCCACACAACGTTGTCAATCACTCATCACACAAGGAAGCGACCATCCACCGGTGCTGGAACCACACATGGTCCTCACCATTGTCTGTTGGACTGCGACTTGTGGCTTCATGGTTGTCGGGTCACGAGTTCTGAGGGGAGGCACTTGAGTGACTCTGTTGTCGACTCTCATGAAGTAGGCGTCCTCCGCGAGCTTGGCGATGACTTCACCTGCACGCATCCCCTGAGCCTGACGTGCTATCGTGGTGATAGACATGAGGCACTGTTCGGGGGTCGTGTGCACCTGGTTTTCGACTTGATCAAGTGCCTCTGTGAGATTCTGTATGGGGAGGGTTTCACGGAGACGTCTACGTCGTTCGTTCCGCTTCCTATTGCGCTCACGTCGGGCGTTCTTGTTGTCATTGGTTTCATCTGCGGGTGCATTGGCAGACAACTCGTCTGCTGAGATATCTTCAAAGTTCCGGTCGGGGCGGGTCCCTGAAGGTCCTGGTGTCTCGCCGGCCGCCATGAAGACATGGCGATCAAGGGTGCCGAGACCGGAGTCAGTAGTCGCCACCTCTGTTGGGGTGTGCTCCTCTGTTGGAGCTAGGGGTGTTCCCTCCTGGAAGGGAAGTGAGTCGAGGTAGGCGACGCAGCGTGAGTTCCCGTCTGTCAGGTCTGCAGGTTTGCGGTCTGGCCAGTAGACGAATCTCCCGGCGGGTGTAGATGTTATAACCAGGCCGGTAGCTGGTCCTGACAGTGGTTGCTCAGTCGTGGAGTTCTCAGACTCGGGCTCGTCAGGGTCCGATCCGAAGTCGAACTCGTAGGAGGAGTCCGAGTAGTAGCCGGAGGCGGGGTTGGAGTCCGAAGTGTAGTCGGAGACGATCTCCTTGCCGGCCCGACGCGCAGTGAGAGCCTCCGCATGGGCCCTGCTAGCGTTGCAGAGGCCGTATGGGAAGTGCTCATGGAGTGGGATGTTAGCACACGATGGCTCAGTAGCCGGCTTGCATGCGATGGCCCATGGGGACGTTGAGTTCGAGTTGGAGGCGGATCCGGACTCGAAGTCAGCGTGTTGGTTGTAGAGCGAAATTTCGCCGAATTTTGCGACGAGGTCGCCCATGATCACTTCGGGAAGCGTCACGAGCCCGGTCTTCGGGTTGGGTGTCATGGTGAGGCGGCGTTGGAATGCTCCGGCACCGTCAGCGGTGCAGACCCAGGACCCGAAGACGAAGGTGTCGCCACGGTTGAAGGCGACGGTTGGCTTGACGCAGATTGAAGCCGGCGAGAACCCCTACCTGGCGCGCCAGCTGTCGGTGTTTTAGACCGGCAACCTACCAAGGGGAGTACCCGAGGTAGATGAATGTGGCCTCGCCGAGATCGGTAACTCGAAGGAAGAGACATGTGGCACACAATTTAGACAGGTTCGGGCCGCGAGGTGCGTAATACCCTACGTCTTGTATGCTGCATAGCTCTGGATTGATTGGGTGTGTTTACAAGATGATGCGTATATGAGAGATAGAGGTCCCTGCCTCGCCTTATATAGTCCGGGAGGCAGGGTTACAAGTCGGTTTGGGGAGAGAGTACTAGTCGTGTACGTTTATGAGTTCTCTACATGGTACAGGACATGCACAGCTTCCTATCCGAGTACTCCTCCACCGTAGTCCTTGCGCCCCACGCCATCAGGTGTCGTGTGACCCAAGTCGAGGGGCCCACCGAGTAGTCAGTCCTGGTACCCACCGAGATAGTGGGCCTAGGAAGGTCCATACGACAGTTGTTGGCCAGGGTGTCGCTGGCTGGTGCCGACATAGTTGTTTCGACTGGATCAGAGTTGGTAACTGCTCTGGCAATGGTGTACCTGTTGTTTATCAAGGAGGAGTCTCTGACTAATTAGTGAGTGTTTGGTGCATTCGAGGTTCCCATCTTCGTCTTCGTCAACAATAGCACCTCGACGTGGACAATCTAATGTGGGGGGAAATTAGGCACATAAAACCAAAAGTAACTGTCGATCTGAATGTATTGGACTTCTCCACTGAAAACATGCACTGTCTCGCCTCATTTCGTAATGATGTTAAAGATGCAACAGAAGTGGATTGAGATTACATTTCACTAAATAAATTCGCTAGCTCCTGTTGAATGCTTGAAAAACTACCGTACAAGACTACCAGTGATTTCTAGGAAGCCAAGAAATTTACCTGCCTGCCAATAGGCTCGACTGCTCCCAGTCTGCTTGTTCTCGTCCCTCACCTCCTCCCGCACGGAGGGCACAGTGGCGGGGTGAGCCGTGAGCAATGGAGCGGTTGTGAGGGAGATGTCGCGACAAACAAAGCAAAGCCGCCTAGGAGGGGAGGATGTGACAGGAACCAGGGGTGACGAGCGGAGCCATTGAGAATCGAGGACACGAACCGGGAAAGGCGAGCAGCGCACGACGGCCGGCGGGTGCCACGCTGATTCGCTTCTGCTAGTGCCAACCGGGGTTGACAGATTCGCCGCTGTCGGCCGCGCACGCCCTCCCGTTCACTACCCGCTGCCGCTTTGTGGGACCCGCATAACAGTCCACGACGGCGCTCGTCAAGATTTGTGTAGCATCAACCGTTGACTTCGTGGGCCCACGAGTCGGCGTCCCAAAGCACCAAAGTCTCTCCAACCCAGGGTTAACCGAACCGACCGACCGGACCGAACCGGCGAGGTCCGGTACCGGTTTACCGGTCCGGTTCGGTCGGGAACCGGTCGGAAACCGGGCGAACGCAAATTTGAATTCAAATCACGTAGTACAATCGGTCCAGACCGGTATACCGACCGGTTTGAGCGGTATACCGGGCCGGTTCGGTGGTAAACCGGTCCAAAAAATGAAAAAAACGATTGAAAAAAAATGGTTCTCCGGAGTGAAATAAATGAGAAATTTGACATGAGTTATGTATATATTAATGTAAATGACCAAACCAAAGCAACAACGACATAGTCTCATACACAATTACAATAACATAGTCTCAACTCTCAAACTCTAAATGTCTCATACACAATCACAATAACATAGTCTCACACGGTCACACAAGACCCAAATACATTACAGAGTATCATATCCAAATAGACAATGACATAGTCTCATACACAATTACACATCAATAAAAGTTCAACGTTGAACTTGGAAAGGGAAGACCCCCATTTGGGTCGCCATCTAGTATTCTGCAATGGACATCACATTGATACCGCGCTCTCGAAGTAGGTTAGCTTTGTAGTCTTGCCAAGTGTAGCCCGTCCATGACGCTGTTGTCTGCCATTCTTGAACTAACATACTGTGAAAATGGGGGTCTTCCCATTCATACACCCAACTTGTCTGTGGCTGCACGCTCAGGTCAGGTATGTGATAGTGAAAAGACTGGGAGGTATCGCTGTAGGAGGAAGAAGAGTACTGTGGAGTGTCATAATCCATCGGTCCAACTGTTCTCCTCTGCGATTGCGGTGCTCCATGGTCTTGATCCTGGGTAGCATGTGTGAACTGAGTCTCCCCTGCATTCAACCATAAATCACAAATTCATATTTAGTACTTTGAGTGAGAAACTTGTGTGTAATGAAAAATGTATGCATGTGCAATGTATACCTGTGAAACGAACACCTATAGCATCACCACCACCACCACCACCACCAGCACCACCACCACCACCACCACCACCATCATCATCTTCACCGTCATCGTCATCACCATCATCAGCTGACCTGCTATCTGCAGACTCCTGATATGGTGGACTACGCTGACCATCCCTGTCATCAGTGGAGGTGTCACTAGTCACTGGTCTAGCTGCTTTGCCTTTTCCTCTTGTTTGTATTTGTTGTCGTTGACGCTTCGGGTCACTCGTAGTAGCCCCCTTATGCAACATCCTCTTCCCCAGGTGAGTGTTGCCCACATTTCGACGGGCCCAATCACTGATGCACGCATCCCCGGTAGTATCATGTAGATCTGAGTCATTTATATGATCCGTGACAATATGGGACGGGAGAGGGACGTCTCCGTCATCATCATCCTCATCCGGAAACCGGACCCCGGTTAGACCTACCATATTTCATCCATTCCCGCAGCGGATTATTGTGCTCATAGAATGAAAGGTGGGCAAATCGGTCAATGAAATCACCTTCGTCATGAACCGGAGGGCCAGCAACTTCCGCAAATCGCAAACGAAGGTTGTAGTTGACATAGACTAGCTTGTTAAGTTTCTTGTGGGACAAACGATTCCGGACCTTTGTATGCAGCAAGGCAAAAGTACTCCAGTTGCGCTCGCATCCACTGGACGAACAACATTGTGAAACAAGCCGCAAAGCAAGCTTCATAAGGTTCGGAGTGCTTGATCCAAACAACATCTACCAAGCCGCTGCATGTGCAAAACAAGTTTGTGAGCAAAATATTGCAATATAGGAGTAAGAAGATGTTGTGGGGGAATAATTCTTACATGGCGACGTCTTTGGGTCCATCGCCATTTGCCTAGCCATATCGGTGCCAAACTCGCCAACCTGCGTGCGAAACAACTCAGCCTCATGCAATGCTTGCACTGCCGTCTAGACATCCGTCATGCGCCCAAATGTATCCTTCAGTCCACGAAACATCTCTTGACTTGGTACCATGGTATATGCGTGCTTAGGATTTAGGACAACAGCTGCAAAATTTAAATCGAGTCAGTTAAGCACAAAGTCAATTGTTTTGAAGTGTAAAACATAAAGTTGATACAATGGCACATGCTTACCTGCACCAACATATGTGCCTATGTACACGTCACGAATCCTGGCTTCTAGAATCTTATTATACTCATTCCAAGTGGAAGTATTACGACCGAAGAAAGACTCCATCTCCGCTTTCATATTTTGGAATTCCATCACCACATCACAGAGAGTGGGCCGCTTATCCTGATCAGCAAAACGAAGGAACTTGTATACAGGTTGAACTGTGTCAATGATATATTTCAACGCATCCCACCACTCGATACAAGAAAACCGGGTTTGCATAAATCTCCCATCCTCTGTGTCCGCCCATTTGCTGTTTAAGAAATCAGGAGATGAAACCCACTGTAGGAACTGCTCACGTTTCCGATATATGCTATCCAGAAACATGTAGTTCATCCCAAAACGGGTGGCATTCCACTTCACCAACTCACCACCGATGGCGTTTCTCATCATTGTATTCAACTGGCCATGATTGTGTAACCAAGATGAAATTCGCTTGCATTGCTTGATTGTGCCAGAATGATCATACCTTTCAGCGATATCCTTCAACATCAAATTCACAGTGTGAGCTAGACAAGGTGTCCAAGTGATGTGCTCATACAACTCTCCAAGTCGATGACATGCTTTCTTGTACTTGGCGCCGTTGTCTGTGACTACATGCACTATATGCTCTGGTCCAATCTCCACCACCACCTTTTCAATCTCCTGGAAAAATAGAAACAATTTTTAGTTACTTTTCCAAAAGAATACACGACTTGCAAAAGGTAGTTATGGGGGTACCTTCAGTAGCAATGTGGAATCTTGACTTTTGCCAGTTGCATCCACAGACTTGTGGAACCATGTGATCCCATTACAATAGACCAAAAAGTTGATCACACTCATCCTGGTCGGTCCAGTCCAGGAATCACACATCAATGTCACACCAAATATAGGCCAGTCCTGCTGGAACTTTGCGTACCGATCCTTCAAGTCTTTTTCATTTTGATCAAGGTACTTCCCATCAATATCCCGACCACTGGGTGATGCGATACCTTCACAAAATTCATGAGAAACAGAAATGTAATCTCATATGTGTCATTGCAATGAAACAAAACTTACCCCACTTCTGTGTCTCCCTGACCGCGCTAACAAAGTATGGATTGTCAACCTGTCTTCCAGGTACTCCCGCAATATGGAAAAACTTTGACCATGCTTTCCCAATAGCTTCCTTTGCATTCTTCCCCTTCTGCGTCCAGGAGCCTGTATCAATCCTTGGTTGCGTCATTCCTCTTCTCCCACCTGCAGCCAAGTTATAATCTTCCACCACCACAGGATTGTCCCTCCGTGAACCACCTCTTCTAAGCATCCTCTGCAAGGGATTCAACCCCGAAGAACCACTACCCCCTCCACGCTCGTAAGCACTTCCTCTCCGTTCCACCCTCTGTCGGTACTCTTCTTCCGCTCTCGACAGTTCCATGGCACGCCGCACCTAAGCCTCCTCATCATCTGCTTCACCCCCATTGTTTCCCCCGACCTGCAGCCTCCTCCCTTAGCAACCTCTCTCGAGCCCAGGCATTAGTTGCATTCTTAGCACGGTCCAGGTCACGCTGAAAGTACTCCCGAACATCTGGTGGTACATGTCTGCAATGTATCACCTCCGACCCGCGGTTAGCCAAATGCTGTTTCAATCTAGTTGCACCACCTCCTCCTTTCGTTGTATTACAATACTTGCATCGCCAGCCCGGATAAAGTTTTTCACCATGTTCCCATACAAAATCTTTATCTCTTCCCGACATTGTCTACCTGCATACATAGACAATGACCAAAAATCAACCAAATAAATAAAATTATGTAAATTAAACCTCCCTAAATACTCCTAAGTCATACATACAATCCTACATAAGTCATATACTCATATATATAGATATACATATGCAATCTACCTAAACATTATGTACATCTAAACCATCTAGAGTTCTCGACATACCTAAAAACCATTTACACATCTAACTAATTTTTTCCTAAAGGACTTATCGACCTAAACCAAATGTACCTAAAGCATATATACAAATAAATAATAGGTTTCCTAAATCCTAACTGAACTCATTCACATCTACATGAAAAACTAAGCTAAATCAAGAAATTGGAGGTGCTAACTCGTGCTTACGCCCGCCGGCTAGCTTTGCTTGCCTCGCCACCCGCCGGACCGGCCGGCCTACCGCCGCTCCCCGGCGGTATCCGAGCCGTCCGCGCGGTTAGCCGCCGGCGGCCGGTAGATCCATACCGGGGCGGCTTACCGCCGCGGCCGGCGGCCGACCGGCGGTGGGGAGCGGCTCGGCGGCGGCGGGGGCGGACGGCGGTGGGCAGGGTGGCAGACGGCTCTTGCGGGTGGCGGACAGGGGTGTTTGAGTGGAGGAGAGGGTCACGGGGTGGCGGACAGGGGATATTTTGCCCTCCCCCGTCTTGGGCCGGACCAGGCCTGTAATGGGCCGACGTTTTTTTCTTTTTCTTTTTTGATTTAACTTCCAAAATTTATGCAAAATATACTTAGCTGATGAATATTTGGAAAATTTTCACACCCTTACATCCGTCGCAAGAAGTAGTATTTTTAGGGATTTTTGGAGATTTTTTTATTTTTTTCAATTTCAAATTCAAAATTTTGAACGGGGCGGTATCGAACCGGCCGGAACCGGCACCGCGGCCCGGTGCCGGTTCCGTTAACCCTGCTCCAACCCCAAAACCCTTCGTCCTTCTCTTCCCCAGCTAACCCGGCGGCGGCGCGAGAGCTCCCTTGCTCCCATGGCTCTCGTCGCCGGCTCCTACGAGCGCTTCATCTGGGGCTTCTCCCTCAATACATTGACCTCCTCCACCGCCTCGTCGTCCGAGACCCTCACCCTCGCGCCGCTCTTCTCCTACCCGGCCCACACGGGCCCGGTCCGCTGCGTGGCCGCGGCGCCGCGGGCGGGGCTGGCCGCCTCCGGCGGCGCCGACGACTCCGTCCGCCTCTACGACCTCCCCACCGCCGCCGACCTCGGCCCGCTCCTCGACCCCTCCGCCGCCGTCTCCGCGCTCGCCTTCTACTCCCGTGGCCCCGTGCCGCGGAACCTCCCTCGCCGCCTGCGACGACGGCGCGCTCCACCTCTACGACGCCGACGGCTTCGCGCTCCTCGCCACGCTCCGCGCGTTCCCGCGCCACGAGGCCGCCGAGGGCCTCGCCGTGCACCCGTCGGGCCGGGTCGCGCTCGCCGTCGGCCGTGCCGGGGCGTTCGCCATGGTTAACCTTGTTCAGGGCCGCCGCAGCTTCAAGTGCCGCCTCGAGCGCCCCGCGTCCGCGGTCGCGTACGCCGAGGACAAGGACGGCGGTGATAGATTTGTCATGGCCACCGAGGAGAAGGTGACCTTGCACGACTCAGAGGATGCCAGGATTATTCATGAGATGGACTGTGGCAAGAGGGTGCTCGCCTTCGCGCCTGCAAAGGTACTACTACTGCTGTCTTTGGCTGTGCATCCTGTTGAGTGTTGATTTGGTCATGGACATGTTTAGGATTGAGCTATTGTGAGTGGATTAGTATGCACTGGTTGATAATTTGTTGAAATTTATCATCTTGCTGAATGCAAACTCAGATTTCATCAGCTTTCTGGTTGTCCATGTGACATACTAAATTAACATCTTGGTGCAGCTTCATATCATGATTTTATTTAGACACTAGTAATATCACAATTTCCCGATTGTTACCATGTATGTCAGAAATACTCCATGTGGCCATGTCATGCTCCTGGATCTAACCCCTGGTGCCTTGGTTGTCTTCCTACAGAAACCTCACCTTTTGCACTTTGCGCACATATTTTTGGGTATTTTTTCAGAATGGAGTCCTTTACACTGGAGGAGAGGACCGTGGTATTACTGCCTGGGATCTGTCTAGCGGCAAGGTCTCCTCACGCATTGAGGGTGCTCATACAACTCGTGTAAAAGGGGTTGTCGTTTTTGATAATCGGAAGGATGGATCAGAGCTCTCCAATTTGATTGCTTCTGCTTCAACCGATGGTGTCATAAGGATATGGGATGTTCGGACAATTGGGAGTGGAAAACCAACTCCATTGTCAGAGGCTAACACAAAAGCAAGGCTGACCTGTCTTGCCGGGACATCATTGAAGTGTAAGTTCTAAAAACTTACTCTGCCTTCTAAAGTTCGTAGTAAGAAGATGCAAATGAACATATTGCGTGGACATGCTTTAGTGTGTGGTGATGTAATTACTGAGAGCAGGTGTGCTTAGAATACGCTTATGCTGTAACTGGTACACCGTTTTTTTTTCTTTCCAAAATGGAATGAAACGAGGGTAAACTTTTCTCTAGAATAAGAAAATCGTTCTTTGTGTTAATTCAATTTGTGAAATGTTCTGTTGATGTGGCTCTGTTGGTTTGCAGGAGTTGCAGAGTTCAAGTGAAGAGCGAATCATGATGCAAATCATTGAAGAGCCACTGTGCTATCCTTCTGTAATGTTTAATTTCCCTGTAACATGAAAGAAGGATTGAAGCTGGAGATGTAGCATGCAACATTTGCTGGATGCATTTGAAATGTATGATGATAGTCGTCGATTATACATAACATGGTTTGGCTTGAGTGCGTGAACTGAACTCAATATCAGATTGCGGCAATTTGATTGTACCACAAGTTTTGCGTAATTACCATTTGGAATGTAAACCGGGCTCCGGGCAGTTTGGGTCATTGTGTTGCTTTGCTTACTACAGACTAGCTCTCTCTGTTCTCATAACCTAAAGATGGATCACCTCCAGGAATGGTACCATCTCCCCTGGAGTTTTGCATTTAGAAAAAGGAAATTTTCTTAACATGCCCACTGAAAAGTAACATAGCAATGATTAACAGTTGAGATGAGGTTTTGGCTGCCGCCATACTCCTGTAACCTTATTAACAGTTGAGTATAATGAAGAATGTTGAAGCATAGTCTTGTATCTTTCTTGCTTTGTTTTTAGAGTTGTTTTTCTTGTGTGTTTTCTCTCGGTTTTGAGGACTTGAGTCTAAGAACTCATGTAACATTTGGCTGCACAATGACAATGTGGATATGGAGGCCGGTTTTTACCAATATCTGATACCTAAAAAATTAACAGTTGAGTATAGTATATGTTACAGGCTGGATGGCTGCACAGGAATAACCTGGCACTACTCAATGACAATGATTGCCTCCTCATCGGCTTGTCGGTTTGCAGCTGGCGATACTATGCCGCTGCTGGCTTGTCGGTTTGCAGCTGGCGATACTATGCCACCGTGGAAGAGCAGCGCCGAGAGGAGCAGCGTGGGTGATGAACTCGCCACCGTGCGCGAGACGCTCCATGACGGCGCGAGGTAGAGCAGCATCTCCGCCCAGAAATCCGCCAGCACCTTCCACCGCCGCAGCTTATCGTGTAGGACTGCTGCCCGGGCAGGAGCTCCGGCACATAGGCAACCAGAGGTACGCGCACTACTTGGACAGAGAGGTCATGTCTTCTTCCGTGAGCCCTCTTCTTTCCTTTCGAACCAGTGTCTCGGTAGGCCTGTTAACAGTGGCATGTTGCAATGTGCCATGTCAAGATGACGTCGGCTTGATTGCCCTCTCCAGCTTGGTCGACGGAAGATCGGGGCTAATTAAGAACACCGCATAATTTTTAGCCAGCTTGAATAATCTATCATTAGTAGTAGTAGTAGTTCATCGCGCAAATAAAAGGAAGCTTCATTAAAAATAGAAACACAGTACTCGTTAAATAAATGTATCTAAAAAGTCAAAATGACACTATTATGAAACAGAGGGAGTACTAACTAATCATCTACTATATCGTGTCGTTGCAAAAGGAAAAAAGTCACATTTGGATAAAAGGATGAAATTTTTAGCACTAAATGAGGGCGTCGGCTTGCCGAGGAGTATAACCGTGTGTTTGGTTGGAGAGCCGCGGAAGTGGCTTCGCTCCCGCTGGTGTTTGGATGAGGAGCGGCGGGAGCGGAGCGGCTCTCGGCGGAATATTCCCGCTAGATGCGGGTTGGCTCCGTCCCTCAGAATTTGAGGGACGGAGACGCTCCGCTCCCGTTTCTGCTCTCCCGTTTCTCTCCGTCTCGTGAAGACCATGAAGGCAAGGAATGGATGGCGAGAAGTGCTCCTGGATCCCCGTGGCGGGGGGGTGATCTGAAGGGCCCGTGAGGGCGGCGGCGGCCCAGAGCACGTGCGGGGTCGGCGGAGCGCGCCCGCGGTGCCAAAGCTCGCACGCGTCGGTGGTGCTCGCTTGCGGCGAATAGAAGGAATGTTAGATCGACTATGGGCAGAGCGTACTCGCATCCCCTGCAGCTAAAAGGCCTAATAAACAGAGTTGCTTAAGCCGCCCCCGCGCCGTGTGCGCACCGCCTGCCTAGTGCTGCTGCCCGGTGGACCTGCACCTCCGCTGCATGTGCGCCTACTCTCCCCTGATTGCTGTCCTTCCCGTGAATCAAGGAGCATCCAACGCGACGTCTGATCCCCAACGGAGGGTGATGCAGGGGGGTGCGCACGCTGCGTCCTGTGCGCACAGGATTTCTTATGGGGTTTATCTAAAAGATTCGCGATATTACTAAGAAGACCTTTCAAATGCCACACATGAGCCACTGGACATGCCAGTTTTATGTAGCCCATTTGATATCTTCGTATCCGAGAATCAACAAATTCTACCCCCACATTTTGACAATATCTTTCGTCTTCATTTTCAGCTACGCTCAGCTCGAGAATTTCCACAAGCACAAATTATGCTTTTTATGGGTCCAAAGATTCTTTCGAGCAGAATATTTTCTATGATCATACCCCAACCATGTCATTCATAAGCAGGCTCCGTAAGATCACATAGAGTATAAATGGAATAAGTCATGTGATATGACCCAATTCTATATTTATTACACGTACTTTTTATTATAGTATGTAAGTGAATCAGGGAGAAAGCAAAGGTCCTTCCCCATTTGGAAGGCTGTGGGCGAGGAGGGATTCGAACCCCCGACACCGTGGTTCGTAGCCACGTGCTCTAATCCTCTGAGCTACAGCCCCGTCTCCCACTACATCTCTTCCCGGGGGTACCCAAAAGGAACCTTCTTCTCTTCAGCCACTTAAGCCAGGGGTTTCGAATGCATACAGACAAGGGGGGTCAAAAGCAAAAGTAGGGTGCTCAGAGTGTAACTGAATCTCTGCCGTCCATCCACGCATCACCGGGAGTCAAAAAAAATTTTCAAGTTTCAAAAAAAAAAACCCGCCCACCTGAACACATTCATTCAATCCGTCCATTGGCAAATCCAACACAAGGGCTTGATCGGGTTAATCCGGAACGGTCGGGAATGAGGTCCGTTCCAGTTGGATCGACTTCACCCGGTTTTGAATTCGGCCCATAGCAAAATGGTAGTTCGGTTGAAGCTTTGTTCAGAACGGATTGATTTGGTCTGGTTTTAAATTCTCATTTCATTTCTTAGATCATCTCTCAGAATTTCTTTGATTTTTAAGAATATCTCCAGGAGTTTATTAATGTTTTTCTCTAAAAACTCCATATTTCCCAACTCTTGAAAAAGTTATTGGGAGGGGAAAAAAAGAGGTCATCTCCAACAATACTAATATTTGACTTCTAGAAAATCAAATTTTGGTCCACTTGGTTTTTTCAATTTTTTTCTTCTGCGCGAAGGGGGTACGTGCTCCACGCATACCCGGGCCACCACCGCCGCCTCCTTACTTAGCTCTGCACACTACGGGAAACTCCATCTTTGTCGTGCGCTCGAAACTTTGCCGTGCGCATTTTTTCAGGTGCATGGCAAAGAGGAGCTTTGCCGTGCGGATTTTCTAAGGCGCACGGCGAAGAAAAACGCTCGACAAAAAAATAGTTTGCCTTGCGTTTTTCCCTTGGCGCACGACAAACAAATAGTTTATCGTGTGTTTTTCTCTTGGCGCATGTCACACCTGTTTTTTCCAAGAAAATCAAGTGTTTAACTATATGCATGCTAGAATCAAGTTTCATACATATAATGACGTAGGAGACATCGGATAGATTTGCTAGGTCGCATGGCTGAAAAGTACCGAGGCACACAACTTTCGGCCTGTTCGGTTGGCTGGTGGCTGATGGCTAGTGCTGGTTTGTTCTGAGAGAAGAGTACCAAGGCTTGGCCGGTTCTCGGGCGGTTCTTTGGTGGTCGGTTTGTTCTGAGAGAAAAGTACTGTTGGCTGGTGGCTGATAAGCCAAGCGAACAGGGCGTTTGCTTGAGAGGCATAGGAGACATCATATCAGAAATGGATGGTTGGATATGGAGCCAAAGGTACAGTGTGCCTTCAAGAAGCAAAGGCACCGGAATCTTTGTCCATCCGTTGTGTGTGTGTGGTGGTGGTGGGTGGGTGGGGCGGGGGTTGGGGCAGTGAGAAAGTAGAGAGACGACCGTTGGGCGCCCGGGTGGAGGGGCGGATTTTTTTGGGAACGAATTTGAAGCGCAATGCCACCTGTCTTCGCAGCGGCTGCGGCGGGACGGCTGACCGAGTGGGACCAAGGTGGGTCCGAGTTGGCCCGACGGAGGCCGTACTCAATGTCAGCGTCACAAGGCGGCTCTAGTAAGTTAGGGGGCGTTTGGTTTGTTGCTGAGCCTAGCCTGGCTCGTATATCAGAGCCAGGCTCATGGTGGCCAGGCTTGTGTGAGACAATGGTGGTTCGATTGGTTGCCTGTTTATGTCCAGCCAAGCTGCAGATGGAAGTTGTTTGGTTGGCTGTACGATAACACGTTGCATGAGATGAAAAATTGAAAATAATTATCATAACAATATTTATGTTATATGAATGTAGTTTAATATCTCTTAATTTGCCTTATCAAGTCTTAATCAAATTTAAAAAAACACTAATATTAATTAATATATACTAATCACATACTAATATAATCATTAGCCACTAACCAACTTGCACGCAGCCAGCCTGGCCCGTGGGAAACGGAATTGAAACTTGTTTCCCGAGATCCGCGCGATGTATGCACTTTTGCATGTGGGTCGACAGGCTCGGCCTTCAACCGGGCAACCAATCAGCCAAAAGCTGCATCTGGCCAGCCTGGTCGAGCCTTGTACATGCAACCAAACCGGCCCTTAGTGGCGCACGAGGGAAAAGAGAATTTTTGTCTCGGCGCGGCGGGCTCCGCACGTGCGTGTAGGCTTGCGGTTGGTAGGTAATGCAGGCATCCGTAGGCAGCGCACGGTCCTCCTCCAACGAGGCCTACTCCGTCGGATCGGAGAACAAACCGAACGAAGCTGCGGCCGTGGCCGTTGCCCGGCGGTTCAATTCGTTCCGGCGAGGCCGCCAGACAAATCGAATCGTGCTCCGCTACCGCCGGCCGGCCAGCGGTTTCCTTCCGGGTAAAACGTTCGTCCGCTCGTTGCTTTGTGCCGTCGCACGGCTCGCCGCCCGGCCAGATCATCAGCTGACGGCAACCACGATCTGCATACTCAGACGACAAACCAACACGCACGCGCCAAACATTTTGGATGGTATTTTTCACAGTGTACGTCGCCGATCGAGGCGACGCTACACGCCGGTGATTCCATTCATTCTAGTATTCACTCTCACTCGCCGTCGCCGTCGCCGTCCCCGGCGCGTGGATCATCGATCCGCTGACGGTGCTAATAATCGACGGGAACATATTTGTACGCTACCGGCTCTGCTCTCGGCGACGAGTTCCAGCGGCAGGAAGGCCAGCAGACGGCGAGGAACGCGGCGAGGCGGCGGGCTGACCGCGCCACGAACGCGGCGGGGTCGTCCACGCACCCCTGCCACGATGAGCACGCGCGCATCAGCACGCGCCCGCGCACGCCCCCCCGCCCGCGCCGGCCTCCGCCGACGCGGCGCCAGAGGCGGGCCAGGCAGCACCCCTCGTCGCGCCCCGCGGCGACCACCACCGCCGATTGCAGGTACGCCGACGCCGCGTGCTTCAGCAGCTGGTTCCGGATCCCGATGTTGGACGGGTCCAGGTCGTGGATGTCGTGGCACGAGTACTCGGCGCTCCCGCACCCGCCGCACTCCTCCTCCTCCAGCACGTCGCGGAGGCTCGTGTACTCGATGCTGCAGCTGCTGCCGCTACGCCCGATGCTGCTGCTGCTCCGGCTCCACGGACGCGACCGGCGACAGCTCCCGGCCCGCGGGGACACCCCCAGCGGCGACGCGTTGGCTGCCTCCATCGTCGTCGTCGTCGTAGCCGGTGACCTCGCGACGGCACGAGCTCCGGTCTGTCGAAACTCGGAGATGGAACCTGTATCTTGAGATGAGAAATGAGGCGACAATGCTTCGGCATTGACAGTGAGCATCTCTCTCACCGGTTCTGCTCGATTGTCGGATCCATGTCCTAACCCTGACCACCAACCCAGAGACAGCACTGCATGATAAAAAGACTCTGCATGCCTTAAGATCAGGATCAACAGCATGCACGGCCAAGGCTGACACACACACCACAGCTCTCTGTCAGTGCAACCTGAAAGTTCTCTCCCTTCTATGGATCAGATATTCAGATGTACACTTGTTCAGTCTACTTGTGCCTCCTGTCGCTGCAAAAACTCAGTGCCAAGCTAATTCTGATTTTCAGTTACGTCTTGAGAGCAGAGCACCATCACTTGTGCAGCACTACAATGCACAGGCAGATGCAGAGCCATGAATTCGAACCTCAGCTGCAGAAGAGTTCAGAGAAGGGATCTCCTCGAATATATTCATTGTTCAAGCATGCCGAGAATCCAAGATGATGCACGACCAAATCTTCAGTTCTAGCAGAACATTTTGTTATGACTTCTCTTATTTTACCAACCGATGGTTTATATGACTCCACGGCAGCTGCTGCAGCGCCGCCGAGGTCGAGCCGCGCTGCTCGCCGAGCCGTCGCGAGGAGCACGACGCTCCGCGCGGCCGGCGACGGCGGACGGCCGTGCCGTGCGTGGAGCCTCCTCGTGCTATCGCGGCGCCGGAGCCCAGAGTCCCAGGCCCAAACCTTGGTGGCTGTGGCGCGGTGCTCGCAGCCAGCCGCGCATTGACTTGAGGGGGAAGGTATGTCGTTCTGGGGACGACGTTCCTGCTCGTTCCCGGAACACGGAACATGCCCAGGTTCCGCGTTCCAGGCTGCTAAGCACTCCCCCCGCCGAGCACAACAGCTCGACGAGTTCGTCCCCATGGCGGTGGCCATATCCACCTCCCCGTGCAGCGTCTCGGGGCACCTCCGTGTGAGGCCGACATCTCAGGCGAATCGAATGTGGTCACCGAAAGCTGACGGTCTTGGCTGCCCGCCCGGAGAGGCAGAGGAGCAGGTCCCTGTGTGGGGCGCTGTCGAGCCACCGCCCTGGAAGCGCAAGGGCGGGGCCGTGCAGGGGCAGGAAGCCGGGCAGGTGCCGTTCTACGTGTACCTGCTCGCGTCCGCGGTCACAGCCATCGCCGAACTCCTACCTTTTCCTTTCGCTACGCGCGTGATGCACTCGTCATTCATTGATTGCCTGGCTCACCATTTGTCGTAAGCGACCGGCAAACGTATGTTTAAGGACGAAATATTATATGGTGATACATTCTAACATTCAAATTCTGACATGTCTTTGTCAGCTGGCAACTTCAATTAAAGATCAATGCAAGTCCAAACTGTGATCCATCGGGAGAGTCAGGACTCACCATAACTCTCTTTTCATGGGTACATTACTGAGAATAGAAACGACTGGACCTGACAGTGAAATACACTAAACATCCCCAGAAACATTCTTCCAAGGAAACGTCACATCCATTTCACTCTGCAGAACTAACAGGCAGGTACCTAAGAAGGACGACATCTCAGACAATGTGCTCAGCCAGCGCCAGGATCTTGAGGTGCTTCTTCTTCCTGAGCTCATGGGGCACGGGGCCGAAGACACGGGTGCCAATCAGCTCACCCTTGTTGTTCACGAGGACTATCGCGTTGTCGTCAAACTGGATCTCACTGCCATCGCTGCGCCCTTTCTTCATGGCAGCGCGGACGACCACTCCGTAGACGACGTCCCCTTTCTTCACCTTGCCGCGAGGCTGAGCTTCCTTGACTGATCCGATGATCGTGTCCCCAAGCCTTGCTCCGTACTTCCCCCTCTTGGCCTGAATGCACATAACCCGCTTGGCTCCGGAGTTGTCCACTACCTTGAGGTTGGTTCTCATCTGGATGAATGTTCTGATTTGCTGAAAATGGGATAAGAACTCGTGTTAACATTCTTTTTTTTTCTTGGAAGATACCCATGCTGAGATGTGAAACCATTTCAAGAGAGGACAATATACCAGCAATCATCTTGTTAGCTTCAAAGTTCAAAGTTCAAACCATGTAGCAGTTTACACAGAACATTCTTATAATTCACAACAGTACTTTTAATACTTTGTCTAAGATGGTCTTCATCAAACTGAACATTCTCAAGAATAGCATCTGAATTATTGCCTCGTAAAGCAATATAGTTTGTCATATGAACTATTTATAATCCTGCTTCAAACATTGAAAATGAAAAGTTGAAAATTAAGGCACCTGAAAAGGCTCAGATAAAGACAGCTATGATAGCATTTCAACTATACGACGCAAATTTACAGACAGCCGAATAATACTGGGTCATGGATACCATGGAGAAAATGAAAGACAGACAATTGATCATTAATCAAACTTGGAATGTCAGTACAAGCTACCATATTAATTAAAAGAAAGAGCACAATGATATGCTGATCAGCAGTAAATCGAAACAATGTGTACATGTCTGAGGTAAATAAATCTTTCTTTTTCTGCTTTCAGAACATCCCCGCTCAGATATGCAAACATTTGAAGAAAACTTTATATTCCAGAAAATTATCCTGTTGGCTTCATAACATAGCAAAAACTTCAGAAATTTCTTCCAAATATTTGGGTCATTTTCAATGAAACACACTCATGAAGAGTGTCCAAAAGAGTATGTTGTAAACATATATATTTTTCCACAGGGATTCGGTTTGTAAAAGGCTCTAGCTGTAGTCCTACTGCCACAGCTAAAAACAGCAAAGGATATAAATTAACCTATTATATGGAGCAAGGTCACTGATAATCAAACAACATGCTGGATGATGGATAACATGAGAAGTATGAAAGACACAAAATTGCTCGTTGATCAAATTTAGAATTACGGTATAAGTTATCATATGTCTTTAAGAAGAAAAAAAGACTGGAATGCTCTCCAGCAGCTTATTCAAAACCAAGAATATGTGTTTAAGGTCAATAAAATGTCTCTGTAATATGGAAGTATAGAGCCAGTTTTCACCTGGCTGATAGCATCACAATGAGAAGGCCTTGTTGCTGCCTCGACAGATGAGCTGGCGGCTCCATACAAATTATTTCCAAGGCTTCCCACCAGAGTGCGTCCAACTATATAGATGAAGAAGCATTCCAACAATTTAGATTAGAACAGCATCATATCACGGCTAATGATTCGTACAAAAGCATCAACTTTTCTAAGGTCTACACACTAGGCAGTCTCTTATAGCTAGGCCTCAGATGCAGTCTGCACACGATGAGCAGTTGACGATAGGAGGCAGATCACCATTCACCACTAGAATATGTCTATTCAGCTTACAATAATTGATTAGAAGGCAAACACAGAACAAACATTGCAAGGCTCAGCTAGCAATCATAATTTACTTTTCCAAGGTTAAAGATACACAGTGTCAGACACAATTATTTATTTAGTTTTCCGTACCAACAACATCAACCACAACGCGCTCGAGCAACTCCGATTCTAAGATATTTCAAACCGAATCACTTTAACTATATTTAATGGTATATATCTAAATTTGGGTCTTTTAACGGTATGGATCCAAATCTCCCTTAACTATATGATGATGAAGGCAGGTGCTACACGATACACCCTTCTTGTTGTAGAATTGGAAACATCTGAGTTGGTGAAACTGATACCTGACGAACACTTTGACCTCAGAAACGCCGCCATTTCCTGGTACCCTGCTCTGTTCACCTAAGGCTTCCCAGCGAAGCGAAAAAGGCTGCCTTTGTTAGAACAGAGTACACCAGAGAAACTCGCAGATCGCAGTAAGGGTAGCAAAATGAAGCACATGGCAATCGGGTTGCAAGGGCAAGAGTTCCTCATAAATCCGCGGGGAATCGACTCCAAAGAGCGATCCAATCGCAAGGCGAAAACTAACGGGGCCGCCGCGCGCGTGCGTCCGTCCAATCGAATGGGTTAGCCTCTAGCAATCCGGGATGGGAAGAGGAGAACCCCGCCGAGCCGGAGGAGCACGGAGCCCTAAAACGCCTCACTAGATAGCGCCCTTCTGCCGAGACCGCCAGGACACGAGTACGGGTTGCAGTATCGCGGGGAACGGGGGGCGAGGATCTCACCTCGTAGTGTGGAGCGGGCGCGGACGAGACGGCGGCGGCGGCGGCGGCGGGCGAGAGCGAGGGAGGCAGAGAGCGTGAGGTGAGGAAGAGAAGGAGGTGAGCTACTGGGCTGTGTGTTCGTAAATGGGCCAATATGCATTGTCCTCCGGGCCGCCACAGATAACACTGGGCCGGCCCAACGTTTGTTGATTTCTTTTTGGAATTTTTTATATATTTATTTTATCACGATTTTGAAAAAATATATGGCCCGACACAAATTTTGCAAAAATGTACATCTAGCGCCATGGCCCACGGCGTCACGGACATAACGCCGTGGGCCGCGGTGCTAGGTGCCGCCAGGAGTGAGCCCTGACGTGGCCCAGACCTAGCGTCGTAGGCCACGACGTTATGGACCTAACGCCCTGGGCCGCGGCGTCAGGTCCTAGCGCCACGCCCCAAGGCGGCAGCAGGCCCCCTAGCGCCGTGGGACAGGCGCTAGGGTTCCCACGCCTATATAACACCAAAATTCAGCCGAAAATGTCACAATAATTCGAAAAAAAAGAAAAGAGAGGGGGAAGAGGAGAAGGGAGTGAGGGAGAAGGTGGTGAAGGTGCGAAGCCCTGCCGGTTTTTCGTCTCGCTAGAGGTAATACTCTGAAACTTAATAGTTTTAGTGTAGATGTGCTTAGTGTTCTAGTGTAGATCTGCTCAGTTCATACATAGTTTTTGTGTAGATCTGCTTAGTAAATACATAGTTTAGTGTATATCTGTTCAGTAAAGTTATAGTTGCAGTGTAGATCTGCTTAGAAAAATTATAGTTGTAGTGTAGATCTGAGTAGATATATTTTTTTACTTGCAGATCCATTTGTTAATAGTGTTTTATTTTTTCATGATGTCAGAAATGTCAGATGATCTCAGTGTCAAGTTGTATTTCGGTAATGGGCAGATTAGATATGGTGAACATGGAGTTGACTTGTCAGAATTTAATTCTGTTGGCCATGTGATTAAAAAGCAGCATCAAGAACTTTTGGATCCATTACCCAGTTTTTTAGGGCATTTCATGTTGACGCAAAGCAACATGACTTGTCCATTATGGCTCTAATCAACAGAAGTGAGTCATTATGTTGGGACCTTATGCCACTTCAAGGCACTGAACATTGGAGAAGTTATATCAAAACAGCATGTGATATTGGTTTCCCTGTGATGCTGTTTATCCAAGTTGTTCATAAGGCTTGGTCTAGTAGTCAAGTGCCTGTGAGTGATGCTCACCAGGGTGAGGCTGAAGTACAAGCAGGAGATAGTCCTGCAACTGAGCCACAAGAAGAAGGAGATGGTGGTGCCGGTGAGGAAGAAGAAGGACATGGTCACACACACTTTGAGGGTGCAATTGATGAGAGGGAAGTTAATGAAGAACTACTTAGGTGGTTCGAAATGGAGGCCAGTGGGGATGAATGTGGATTGGAAGAGGACTCCTCACATGATGAGGATGACACGCTAGTTCCAAGGGATTGGGACAGTTACAATTTCTCACAGCTATCTGTCAATGCTGGTGAGAATGTGGCATGGGAGTATAGAGAAAATGCAGTTTCTGTTGGCGCCATGTATAAGAGTGCAGTAGAGATGAAGGATGCAGTGAAGAGGTGGTCCACCTTTACTCTGCAGAGAGAGTTTAGGGTAGTGAAGAGTTCTCCCCATATATATGATGTACACTGTCTGAAGCCCATCTATCCTTTTCGAGTGTATGCTTCCAAGGGCAAGTGGAAAAATTACTGGGAGATCAAATCTGCTGTGGATCACACTTGTGTACTTGAGAAGCTGGATGCAAACCATCGTAATTTGTCATCTGGTTTTGTGGCTAGCCAGATGTTTGCTAAGATTGTGGAAAATCCTGCTTTTGAGCCTAAGTCCATTATCTTGGCAATTGAGGAGAAATTTATGTATCACATAAGTTATGGTAAGGCATACATGGCAAAGAAGAAGGTAATGGAGATGAGGTGGGGAACTTATGAAGCATCCTATGACAATTGTCCTCGATTGCTGAACACAATTGCCACGCTAAATCCTGGTAGTTATTATGATAGTAAGGCTTATGATCATGTATCAAGGCTAGAAAAGCAAGTCTTGCAGCGGACATTCTTAGCATTGGGTCCTGCTATTGCTGCATTCAAACACTGTCGACTAGTTATTTGCATAGATGGCACATTCCTAACAGGAAAATACAAGGGCACATACCTTACAGCTGTGGCTGCAGATGGCAACAATCAGTTGTTGCCATTGGCAACTTGTTGACGGTTAATAGTTGTATCGAATTTCGTTTATGACTTGCAAGCGGACAAGTCTCCCGTTGTAGTCAAGGGACCCTTCTTCCCTCGAGTGGTGAACCCAAGGTATCGAATCCGTGGAACAAATGTGTGACGCAAAAGTTGATCTAGTAAATCCAAGTAACTCCAATCTTCGGCAAAAGAAACCCTAATGCATCTAAGTAAAAGACACGAAACTAATCTAATCTACTAAAGAACGGAGATAACAAAGTAAGATTGGGTAGATAAACCGATCTAGAGAGATCGGGGTAAGCCTTTTGTTGAAGTTCCAAGCAAGAGAAGAAGTAGCAAATCGAATCTTATAAGAAGCCTCTTTAAATCGTGGTTTCCCGTCCAAATCCGAAAACATCCGCCTTTCGGAACCCCCGTTCTGTCACAACGTATCCCTACTCATGCGGGGAGTCTAGGGTGAGTCAAAAGACAAGTCGAGATTCTTTCGAAAGATCCGGCGTGTACCTCTAGCCACCGCGGCTACAAGAACACCCTATGTAATCTATCTCGAGAATAGAATTGGAATAAGCAAAGCCGATCGAAAAACAAAATCTTCGAGGAAACACTTGATCGCTAGGAAAAGATTCAACTTGATAATTCAACTATAACAATGATACATACACAAGATCACCACCGGGATCCTTCCTTGATCTTACTTCTAGCTCCGGGAACTCCGACATGGTCTTCCGTGCAAGGTTCCCACGTCGGCTAGGGAAACCCTAGTCAACTAGCTCGACCCTCTCCTCTCCGAGATGGTGTCCCTCTCTTCTCTGCTCCTCGGCGGCCGATGACGAATTGGATCCTCCGTGGCTCTCGACCAGGGGGCTATAAATAGCCTGAATGGCGGCTAGGGCAAAGGAGGGCATCACTGGGCCCTGGACAGGGCAGGGCCGACCGGCCTGGGCCCATCCAGGCCCAGCCCGCGGTCTCCTTTGCTCTACGTCAGTTCCCTTGCTTCCTCGATGTTTCCTCCTTCTGCATGTAGGTCCATGTTGTCAGTTTCTCTCCGAATTGGGCATAACTCCTTGTCTTGCAAGATTCAGCACTTTTCAGGTTAGGACCTCGGAGTTTGTCGTCTTCTCGGATCAAGTACCTGACTTCTTGGAGTTAAGTTTGCTTCATTGCATGACTTGTACGAGGCTTCAAGGTCTTGTCGTAAGGTGCTTGATGAACTTATCCCGAAAGTCTTGCTTTCAACGCTAAAACCCTGCATAAATAGATCTCGGAATTTTTGAAATAAAGAACGAGATAAAGAAAAGCTAAACCAAGTTCACAAATTTAAATCATCTTGTATATTACTCATGAACTCTCAACTCGCTTGTCCCTCAAGCCTATATATTCTACTCCTTTCCCTCTCCCGAAGGACCGATACGGCGAACCGCAGAGGGGGGGAGTGAATGGGAGCCGATAAAAATTCTTCTCGAAGGAGATCGAAACTCCAACAAGATGAACACGGCTTCCAACACACGTCTCCGACTCACTACCAAGGTTGGTCAAGCCCACGTAGCCACTGGAGTGCCACTGGACCTAGGAACCAACACACCACCTTCCGACCCGAGAAACGCAGCGGAAAAACCAAACCTCGAGTCTACGGACCCACACCGGTCGGGCCGGTGAGCACCACCGGTCGACCGGTCCCCGCCGGTGAAACCGAGCAACTTTCACTAAGTGGCTCTACACCGGTCGGACCGGTGAGACACACCGGTCGGACCGGTGGCGGCTCGAAAGCCCCCAAGGCACTAAACAGGGCAACCGACCACCAAACAGACCAAAACTCGAAACGGCGGCAACACGGGACAACGGCGAACTCACCAAGACGTTCACCCGAGCAAAATCCCACAAGGGCTTGCACCGGTCGGACCGGCCAAGAGCACCGGTCGACCGGTGTAGCACGGGCGACTCGGGATGAACGAGACCCGCAGTCAACTCCCCCAAATCCAAATCCCGATCTCCCGAATCGCTCCACGGACTTGAACAAGACTTTGGGGATATCAGGAGCACCTCATGAGGAGTCCATAGCCAAGTTTAATCCCACCAAATCTCGTCCAAAAAGGAGGAATCGAAGAAATCCCGCCGAAAGCACTTCCAACCCAAGAACTCAAGAAACCCCAAAATCGAGCACCTTTTCTCACGGATTTGGGAGGGGAATCACAGCCCAAAGAACCACGAAGGGTTCCCACAAATTTCCCCCATCAAATCCCCATGAGAAAAGTCCCGAAAACAACCCAAAGAAATCACCGAGAGAGGGCTCCGAAAATGACCACCAAGAACAACCGGGAAAACACATTCAAACCTTGAGGAACCACGCCGAATCATCTATACATGAAACAAAGGTTCGTACAAGGTCTAGCAAGCCGCCCGATCATCCATCCCTCTCTACAAGATCTCTCCGTGAAGCTCTCTTGCTAGTCCTAGAGAAAACCTAAGGAAAATAGGTGGAAAATAGGAAAACTAATGAGCTAGGGTTCCAAGAGTTGGCTGCCATCCTCTCACCTCTTGGGTAATATAGGCTGCGCAACCGAATGTCTAAAATGCCCCTCTCTACTAACTAGGGATACAAGCCCCTCAAGGGCGGATTTGGAATTCTTGATGTCTTCACCATCGGACGGATGCCCGGCAACCGCACCCCCGCGTAGCCTCGACGCAAGCTATGCGATCCCGACGCGTGTCCTTCGCTTCGAAGATTCCGGACCGCGTCGTCGCACACCGGTCGACCGGTGCTCCTCACCGGTCGACCGGTCCCCATCGGTCGACCGGCCGGACCCACCGGTCGGAGCCGGCTCGGTGCCGCCGCACCTCCGTCTTCGGTTCTCCGGTCTTGGCTTTGTGGATCAACCAAGGAACCCGGTGGTTTTCTACGGTGAACCACCGGAAACCCCGCGAACTCGGTGTAGCCTCCGCCAATCTCCACTCATGACTTGGCTCCCACGTAGTCCCGGCTCGACCTTGGTTTTGAGGCTCAACCAAGAAACCGTCCACGACTTCATCTTGCTGTTCATGCCACCATGCGGCCCGCACTTGACCCCCGCCGGCCACCGGTCCCTCGAACGAAGCCTACTTGTCTTCTCCACACCCGGAGGCCTCACCGGCAACGACCTTTCGCGCTTGTTCTTCACCCGCACCAACACGAGTCAAGCCGCAACCCGCACCCGCAATACTTAGCCAAGAATCGGTCCACACAACGTTGTCAATCACTCATCACACAAGGAAGCGACCATCCACCGGTCCTCGAACCACACATGGTCCTCAATCTCCCCCTTGATGAGTGCATTGACAACACCCACACGAAAGTAACAAGAGAGAAAAGAAAAAGAAAAGAAACGAACAAAAAGAAACTCCAACAAGCGATCGAAAGCCAAACAAAGGCAAAGAGCAAGATCACTTGAAGAAGACAAGTCTCGGACCCCTTTGGCAAGGGCAACGGCTCGACACATCCGAGACAAAACAAAGCTCAAGCAAAGAGCGCAACCACCGAATCAAAGCTCGAAAACTCACAAAGAGCTCCCTCTCGCACACATGCAAGCTCCCCCCGAACCAATGCAACTCCCCCGGACGAATGCATGCAAGACACCACTTGAAAACGGGCGGTACCGCAACAAACCAGCCCCGACCGGTCGGACCGGTCAACACCACCGGTCGACCGGTGTGCAACATGTGCACGGAACCGGCACTCACACCCGGTCGGACCGGTGACCACGACCGGTCGGACCGGTGCACAACGAGAGCCCGAAATGGCTCGAAACCACCCGAAAACCTTCTAAACACTTCCAAAGAAAGCCATTTCAAGCTCAAACTTCTCCCCCTTGTTGGCAATGCATGAATCAAGCCAAAAATGCAAAAAATGCAACCTAGAGCTTCTCAAATAGACAAAATTCAACAAAGAATGCTACACATGTCCAAATGAGCAAGTTAGGTACTCGACGGCTTCGTATCGACCTCAACTACAAGATCACCAAGTTTCACAACCATTGGACGAAGCTAAGATGGATTTTGGCAATTTTGCGAAAACTTGCCTCTCATGAGCAAAGTCCTAAACATGATCAAAGCATATCAAAATGGCAAAGCCACACAAACTTCATGCTAGGACAGCTATTCTAACCATAAGACCATCACAAACACCCACAAGCACCTCATGTCATGTCAAAGCCACCGAGCCATGTGCCTACTTCTATGTATGAGACTTCTCATTGGTAGGCATCATGCAACGATTTAGCACCCAAAGCAAATTAAATTCAGCACATATGACATGGGAGCATATTTTCCAAGCATGTTTCATTTCATTTTCAGATTTGTAAATGGTACATGAAATGTCTTTGCGACAAAAAGGAACTTATGCTCCTCCACAAGATAAATCAAGAGGGCTAAACATTCATGATGGCAAATGAGCCTTTGGCTCCATATGATCAATAAACTAGCTATCCAACCACAAATTAAGCATAGCAAGGCCACAAAAACATGTCAAGAGCATGTAAAGGCATTTACACATGAGAGAGCATACATGTGACATTTTTCAAAAGCATAGCTATCAACCATGGATTATTCATCAAGATCATCAAGAGTTAAGCCAAACTAACCGTAGCATACCAAACAAGCTCATAAAGACATATATCTCATTCCATGGTGAACAATGTATATTAGAGAAGCTTTCCCTAACCAATGCATATGATACAAAATGCATGCAATCTAAGATACAAGGATGCCTATACATCATGTTACATATGCCATGCCAAATGCAAGAAATGCACAAAGGAAAGCTATACATATGCTACAAACCGGCTCCTCGAGGGGAGGCAAAACGGGCTCGACACCACCGGCAACGAGAGAACCCCCACACACCCAACTCAAGAAATTAAACACACACCAAGTTCCCCCCGCAAACGAGTGAAAGTTGCTTGATCTAGGGGTTTGGTGAAAATATCGGCTAGTTGGTCATGTGTGGGTACATGAATCAAAGCTATCTTCCCTTTCTCTACGTTGTCTCTCGGAAATGATACCTCACTTCTATGTGTTTGGTTTTGGAATGAAGCACCGGGTTCTTTGCAACGCTTATGGCACCGGTGCTATCACATTGAAGTGGGACATGGGTATACTCCTCACCAAAGTCACTCATGGTGTAGGTGATCCAAAGGAGCCGAGAGCAACAACTAGCGGCGGCAACATACTCGGCTTCGGTCGTGGATTGAGCAACACTCGACCGCTTACGAGAAGACCAAGACACCAACGAAGAACCCAAAAAGCGGCAAGTCCCGAAAGTGGACTTCCTATCCAACCGACACCCGGCAAAATCCGCGTCTGAAAAACCATGAAGCGCCAAAGAAGAGGACGCGGAGTACCAAAGACCGAAGTCGGGAGTGTGACGCAAGTACCTGAAAATTCTCTTCACTGCTTGCCGATGCGAAGTCCTCGGAGACGCTTGAAAACGAGCGCATAGACACACGGAGAACTGTATGTCCGCCTCGTCGCCGTCAAGTAGAGGAGTGACCCGATCATGCTCCGGTACTCCTTCTGGTCCACGTGTTCACCTTCCTCGTCCGCATCAAGAGCCGTAGTCGTACTCATCGGCGTCGTCATAGCCTTGGAGTCCTCCATCTTGAACTTCCTCACAATGTCCTTGGTGTACTTAGCCTGGTGCACAAATGTTCCTTCCTTTGATTGCTTGATTTGTAGCCCAAGGAAGAACTGCAACTCACCCATCATGCTCATCTCAAACTCCCTGCTCATATCATCTGCAAACCTCGCAACAAGAGAGTTAGACGAGCCACCAAAGACAATATCATCCACGT
Source organism: Cenchrus americanus (assembly GCA_947561735.1). Lineage (NCBI taxonomy): Eukaryota > Viridiplantae > Streptophyta > Magnoliopsida > Poales > Poaceae > Cenchrus > Cenchrus americanus. Next base: position 123,030,997 of record OX387243.1, read on the forward strand.
ACACCTGCACAATCAGGATATCTCTCGCCCGCCTCGACAAAAACAAGGTCCGATCGACCTTCCCAATCTCAAAACCTCTCTCAAACAAGAACCCCCTCAACCTACCATACCAAGCTCTAGGCGCTCGCTTCAACCCATACGGCGCCTTCCTCAACTTGTACACCCGGTGGGGGTACTTCTCACTCTCAAACCCCGAGGTCGCCTCACATACACTTCTTCCTCCGAAGACACCATTCGTAAAAGCACTCTTCACATCCATTTGGTGCAACTTGAACCCTTTAGCCACGGGAAAAGGCTAGAAGGATCCTAATCGCCTCCAAACGGGCTACGGGAGCAAAGGTCTCCTCGTAGTCGATCCCCTCCCTTCCGATCCGAACCCCCGAGCAACAAGTCTCGACTTGTTCCTCACAACCTCACCCTTCTCTCCCTCTTTGTTTTTCCACACCCACTTGGTACCAATCGGCTTACACCCCGGAGGAGGGTCAACCAACTCCCACACCGATTCCTCTCAAAGTTCTCCAACTCCTCATGCATCGAATTAACCCAATTGTGATCGGATAGTGCGTGTCCAATGTCTTTGGGCTCGAAAGAAGCAACAAATGCAGCATGAGCAAAATGGGAATTGTTTCGAACCCTCGACCGTGTAGTGCGTTCATTCATGTCGCCGATGATCCTCGAAGCCGGGTGATCCACTTGAACTCGCCGGGGAGGTTCTCGCCTCGAAGCTACCTCCCCCCTCAACATCGGCTTCTCCTCGTTCTTGATTTGTCGTCGTAGGTGTAGCAGAGGGTCCATCCATCATCGTAGTCGAAGTAGTGGGTACATGTTCAGCGGGGGCACCGCACCACCATCCTCATCATCACCATGTTCATGCTCCTCCTCCCGAAAGATCTCCTCGCCAAGCTCATCATCACCGCACACTCAAAGACAAGCCGACTACGTGGCTCGTCTCGTCGAAGGTTACCTCGCAAGTCTCCACGATTTGGTTAGTTTCAAGATTGAGCACACGATATGCTCTAGAATGAGATGCATAACCAAAGAAAATGCCATCGACGAGACCTAGCCTCAAACTTATCCAACTTCCCCGCCTTTCTTCGAATGAAACACTTGCAACCAAAGACATGGAAGTGACTCACCTTGGGTGTGCGACCATGCATCAACTCATAGCATGTCTTCTTCTTGTGCACTCGAGGTATATCCCGTTCGACACATAGCATGCGGTATTCACCGCCTCAGCCCAATACCTCCTCGGAGTCCTATGCTCATCAAGCATCGTCCGAGCCATCTCGCACAAGGTCCTATTCTTTCTTTCCACAACACCATTCTGGGGAGGCGTATACGGACTCGAAAACTGGTGCTCAAGACCCAAGTCATGACAAAAGGTTTCAAAACGAGAGTTCCTGAATTCCGAGCCATTATCACTACGGATAGCTCGTATGGCATCTCCGTGCCTCTCGTTCCTCAACCTCAAGACTAGATCTCGAACAAAACCAAACGTCTCCCCCTTATCCTCGAGAAAGAACACCCACGCATACCGAGAATAGTCGTCCACCACAACAAGGACATACCACTTCCCACCCGTAGATCGCACACGAGCTGGGCCAACAAGGTCCATATGGAGCAGCTCGCATGGACGCTCAGTCATCACATCGGTGAGAGGCGGGTGAGAAGAGGCCACCATCTTGGCATGCCTACACGGAGCACAAACCAACTCTTTCTCAAACCTCAACCGTGGCAATCCTCGGACCAAATTGAGTTTACTCAAGCGTGACAAAAGGTCAAAGCTCAAGTGACCCAACTTCCTATGCCACTTCCACAACTCACTCGAAGAACCAGCCCAAGAAACAACGCTCCACACCCGAAGACCGAGAAAAATCAGCACGAAACACCCGACCCTCGGGAACGACCATACAAACAAGGTCCCCTCGAGAGTCCACAATCCGAGAACCACCTCGGCCGAAACAACACCTCAAAGCCCTCATCCAACAACCGGGACACGAAAGCAAATTGTACCCCGCCGATTGAACAAGAGCAACACGCCTCGCAGTGATCTTGTCACTCACTTTTATCTCACCTTCGAAAGCACACGCCCACGCCCATTGTCCCCAAAGGTGATGTACCTCTTCGTCACCACCGGGACGAGACTTGAGAACCACCCCCCGTCTCCGGTCATATGCCTCGAGCAACCGGAGTCAATCAACCAAATGTTCTTCAAGTCTCCCACCTGCACATCAAAAATAGGCACGTGAGCGAACAAACGACTCGAAGATCGGGGTTAGAACCAAAGGAGGAAAACCAAAGGCCGAGCCATTTGCTCGAAAGTGGGGTTAGCACCAACCAAAGCATCTCTCCTACCAAAACTACCTCCACGAACACCACCACGGTAACCACCCCGAGGGAACCACCCCTCTCTCGCCCGGAGGAGGACCAAAACCACGCAAGAAAGCCCGTGGCACGTCCTTCCTCTCCAACTCACCGCCACGACTTCTCCAATCCCCGTATTGAGCACGAGGTGGAGAACGCCTAGCAACCGACCACCCGCACCCTTTCCAGCCCAACCACCGAACCACGACCACCGTAAACAACCCTCGCACTCGTACGCGCTCGAAACCCGAACAACCGTTCGTCTGTGCCCGCACCGGCTCGGACCGGTGCCCCACACCGGCCGACCGTGTGGTCCGGCAGCAGCACCACCTGCAGCCTTCTTCTCTCCCCAAGCCCGAACCGTCCGCACAATCGCCTTGCCCCTGGGCATCTGCATACGAGTCTCAAGTACACCATCGGAAGGGTGGTACTTGTCCTTGTTAGCCCACTCCTTCCTCATTCTCTCCTCTCGCTTCCTCTTGAAGCAAAACTCCTCCTTATGGCCATCTCTCCCACAATAGCCACAATGGAACCTCACAAGCTTAGGATTTGGCTTGGGATGTGGTGCGTCACTTGGTTTCTCTCCACTCAAACCCTCCACCGGTTTCTCACCACTAGCCTTCTCACTCTTCTTCCCAAAGAACACTTTCCCCGAAGTGCTCACAAACTTGATAGGCTTTTGTAGATCATTTGTGGGTGTAGGAAACACGGGTGGAGCCGGGGTTGTGTCTAGTCGGTTCCTTAGATGGTTAGGTTTTGGTGGGAAATCATTTTTGTGGTGGGTTTTTGGTGGCTCCGGATATTCTCTCCACTTCCCTCACCAACCTTGTTTGCCCCAAGCCCCTCACCATCTTGCCTCTTAAAGGCCTCGATCATCATCCTCAACCGAGGCTCGTGACCGGACAACCAACCCATCAACTTCCTCAAATCATCATTCTCATCCCGCAAACGATCAACATAATGTGCAAGCTCCAAATTTTTCAATGCATGCATTTCACGGGTAGAGCAAGATGTAGGCATGGGTTCCTTCAATTTAGCCTCGAGCGAACTAGTGTAAGCATGCATCTCATCAATCTTAGCATGCAAAACGGGGCAAGAAGTGCAAGCACCTAGCAAAGCAGTCTAGACTTAAGCTCGGCCACTTCAACCCTAAGCACATCTAGTTCCTCACACTTGGAGGCATGCTTCTCCTTGAACAAAGCAAGATCGAGCAAGGAAAATAGAGCAATCGGCACAATCATTCTCATCGAAACAACAGGGCTAGCCTTAAGCGAATCAATCTCAAGCTTGCTATCAAGCACCCGTGTCTCTAGCTCGACCACTCTAGTCCTAGCATCCTCGAGTGAAGCCCTAAGCTCTTTCCTCATTTTCTTGGCCTCTCTAAGCATGTCATCACGATTATCAAGCAAAGAGCCAAGCCTCTCATTCTCCCGGCGCAAGAAGGGAAGCTCATCACGCACCTCGTCGTCGGACTCGCAGTCCGAGTCGCTCCGTGTGCTCTTCTTGCTTCTGCCGGAGCTCAACGCCATGGTGCGAAGTCGTCTCTCGCGAAGCGGCTCGGCCGCTCGGGTTCTTGGACGACCTCTTGTTCTTGCGGCGATCTCCCTCGTCGTCGGCTCGCTCGAGCTCGAGGTGGAGTACGCGGAACCGGAGTCGACGTCGCTCGCTCCAACCATCGCTCGGGCCTTGCCTCGGCCCTCCTTCTTCCTCGATCGTCGCTCGTCCTTGTACTTGTTCTTGTGCTTGCTCTTGTGGTCGCGCCTCGAACGGTACTTGTCGTCGTTCTTCCTCGGCTTGTGCTTGTAGGCGTCCTTGTTCTCGGCCTTCTCCCGGGCGGTCGGCGACGAAGTGTCCCGCTTGCCGCACCGGAAGCAAGTCCTCGTGTTCCTCCTCATGTTCACGCGGTTCTCGTGCGGCCTCTCGAACCGCCTCGTCAACGGCGCCGGCTCGTCCTCTCCAAGGTCATCAAACTCCTCATCCGGCATAGACATCGAGAGAGGAAAACGAGAACATCCCGGTGGATGGGTTAGAGTTAGTCTTTCCTTTGGAACCACCAACGAGGGCAAGACTATGGGAATCGGTCGGTCCCTCGAGCTTGGCGATCATGCCCCTATCCACCTCGGCCGACTTGAGCTTTGAGAACGGCTCGTTCACCGTCGCAGTATCATACCTCTCCGACTCGACAATGGCCTCGAACTTTCCGCCCCATATCGTACGATCCAAAGAGTGTAAGAGCTTGACGGCTCTATCATGATCATCGTACGGGAGCACGTCCACATTGGCCCTCATGTTGTTCACCACCACCGTGAACCTCTGAAACAAGGCATCGATGGACTCACCGGGGAGATGAGTGAAGTTCTCGTACTCTCTCCGTAGGTCGCATACAACCGTGCTCGAACACAGGCGTTCCCAACATGAGCCTCCTTCAACACCGCCCAAATCCTACAAGCCAAGTGCTCGGTGTGCACCCGATCGAACTCGGCCGACACAAAGCACGAAACAAGTAGTCGACCGCCTTATTGTTGGCGTCGAAGGCGTCCCTCGATCCCGGAGCAAGGAAATCAACCGCCCGGACATAGCCCTGTGTCCACCGTGACATCCCAAAGGATCCGACCCTTTCCGCGGAGAAACGCACCCATCCGCTTGCTCCACATCCGGTAGTTCTTGCCATCGAAGTGTGGAGGCCCCGAACCCCGTTCTCGGTACGCCATCCTTGGATCTTAGACCGGTTAGAGTCAATAAAGACCCGAACCGGCTCGATACCACTTGAAGGACCGATACGGCGAACCGCAGAGGGGGGGGGAGTGAATGGGAGCCGATAAAAATTCTTCTCGAAGGAGATCGAAACTCCAACAAGATGAACACGGCTTCCAACACACGTCTCCGACTCACTACCAAGGTTGGTCAAGCCCACGTAGCCACTGGAGTGCCACCGGACCTAGAAACCAACACACCACCTTCCGACCCGAGAAACGCAGCGGAAAAACCAAACCTCGAGTCTACGAGACCCACACCGGTCGGACCGGTGAGCACCACCGGCCGAGCCGGTCCCCGCCGGTGAAACCGAGCAACTTTCACTAAGTGGCTCTACACCGGTCGGACCGGTGAGACACACCGGTCGGACCGGTGGCGACCGAAAGCCCCCAAGGCACTAAACGGGGCAACCGACCACCAAACGGACCAAAACTCGAAACAAGCGGCAACACGGGACAACGACGAACTCACCAAGACGTTCACCCGAGCAAAATCCCACAAGGGCTTGCACCGGTCGGACCGGTCAAGAGCACCGGTCGACCGGTGTAGCTCAGGCGACTCGGGATGAACAAAGACCCGCAGTCAACTCCCCCAAATCCAAATCCCGATCTCCCGAATCGCTCCACGGACTTGAACAAGACTTTGGGGATATCAGGAGCACCTCATGAGGAGTCCATAGCCAAGTTTAATCCCACCAAATCTCGTCCAAAAAGGAGGAATCGAAGAAATCCCGCCGAAAGCACTTCCAACCCAAGAACTCAAGAAACCCCAAAATCGAGCACCTTTTCTCACGGATTTGGGAGGGGAATCACAGCCCAAAGAACCACGAAGGGTTCCCACAAATTTCCCCCATCAAATCCCCATGAGAAAAGTCCCGAAAACAACCCAAAGAAATCACCGAGAGAGGGCTCCGAAAATGACCACCAAGAACAACCGGGGAAAACACATTCAAACCTTGAGGAACCACGCCGAATCATCTATACATGAAACAAAGGTTCGTACAAGGTCTAGCAAGCCGCCCGATCATCCATCCCTCTCTACAAGATCTCTCCGTGAAGCTCTCTTGCTAGTCCTAGAGAAAACCTAAGGAAAATAGGTGGAAAATAGGAAAACTAATGAGCTAGGGTTCCAAGAGTTGGCTGCCATCCTCTCACCTCTTGGGTTATATAGGCGGCAACCGAATGTCTAAAATGCCCCTCTCTACTAACTAGGGATACAAGCCCCTCAAGGGCGGATTTGGAATTCTTGATGTCTTCACCATCGGACGGATGCCCGGCAACCGCACCCTGCGTAGCCTCGACGCAAGCTATGCGATCCCGACGCGTGTCCTCCGCTTCGAAGATTCCGGACTGCGTCGTCGCACACCCGGTCGACCGGTGCTCCTCACCGGTCAGACCGGTCCCCACCGGTCAGACCGGTCAGACCCACCGGTCAGACCGGTGCGGTGCCGCCGCACCTCCGTCTTCGGTTCTCCGGTCTTGGCTTTGTGGATCAACCAAGGAACCCGGTGGTTTTCGGTGAACCACCGGAAACCCCGCGAACTCGGTGTAGCCTCCGCCAATCTCCACTCATGACTTGGCTCCCACGTAGTCCCGGCTCGACCTTGGTTTTGAGGCTCAACCAAGAAACCGTCCACGACTTCATCTTGCTTGTTCATGCCACCATGCGGCCCGCACTTGACCCCCGCCGGCCACCCGGTCCCTCGAACGAAGCCTACTTGTCTTCTCCACACCCTGGAGGCCTCACCGCAACGACCTTTCGCGCTTGTTCTTCACCCGCACCAACACGAGTCAAGCCGCAACCCGCACCTGCAATACTTAGCCAAGAATCGGTCCACACAACGTTGTCAATCACTCATCACACAAGGAAGCGACCATCCACCGGTCCTCGAACCACACATGGTCCTCACTCTCATAACATATATGCGTGGTAGGCTTTATATGGAGCTTTGGGAAAGTTTAGTCCTAACAAGATTTTATAAATGAGGTGTTGTCAAAACAAGACAAACTTCTAATGGTCTTACCGAGACTCGTCAAAAAGGTCATTGGAAAATAATGTCATATCAAGGAGGGGAAAGAGAAAAATACACACACTTTAGATGAGTGGACATGTGCAAATGGCAAAGAGTGATCCCGAGGCACAAAGGAAGTCCTCGTTATCAGATTGCACATGGTTGGAAAATGAGAATGGATCTTTTAAACTTGAAGCCTTGAATTTCCTAATGCACTTTAGAGAACCGGGGAGTTCACTTTACGCATACTCATATTTTTTTCTCTTTCTCATATTTCTCCTTCTTTTCTTTCTTTCTTTCTTTCTTTCTTTCTTTCTTTCTTTCTTTCTTTCTTTCTTTCATTCATTCATTTTTTTCTTGTGAGACTTTCACCTTGGAAGTCCCGTACATCGCCTTTGAACTTTCTTTCTTTCATTTTTTTAAATACTCCCCTTTGAACTCTAAAATTGCATCGTACCTACCTCCTCCCCCATGCTTAGACGTTGCTCGTCCTTGAGCAAAGAGGCAATAAATAAGGTAGGTACCGGAAATATTTTTCCTTGGAGAGATACTTGAATTCGTCAATGTTGGCACCATCTTGCGATCTTCCTTGAATTGATGATCCATTCTCAACGATAGGTTGTGGTCAAGGAGGTAATCACAAAAGATGATATTTGGTTTTAAAGGTGGATATCCGGCGAGGTTTGTGCGATCTCCGATGCGGGGATACACAATGCACAGATAAAAGGCTAGCAAAAAGATAAATATGCAAAAATGGAATGACCAGCTTCTTAGTCTCGGGCCAGAGAAATCATGGCCTGCAATAACTCACTCAAAAATAAATCTTGTACACTAAGGTTTATGCACTCAAATATATATTAGGCTTTGGATGGGTTGAGCAACACACAAGTGATATTTATGACAAGGTTAGCGATATTTTTGAGCATAAAAGACATCTTTAATCTATTCATAACTTGAGAGCACATAAAACACTATGGGTCTTTATTTTAATCATAACCTCTGCTAAAGATTAAGCTAGTATTTAAATAAATTCAGATTCGTATTTTAAGAGAGCACTAGCTTTAACATGCATAAATCAATTACAAAGATAAACAAAGCAGCAATTATAATCATATATCATCATGGCACAAATTTTTGTAACTTTTCCAATGATATAATCAAGGTGGTGTCTTTATTAATGATGAAATCAAGTTGAAATACAAACTGAAAATAAACAAACACACTTGCTGAAATTTAAATAAAAATAGAAAATATTACGCAAACACACATAAACAAAAGCTGAAAATTACAGAGAAAGAGAAAAGAAAAGAAAACTAAAGTTCCTTAATCTTCCTAGTCCTCCGCCGGTGGTTGGTGTTGATGATCTTGATAGTAATACCCTTGCTCGTAGTACGGTTGGACACTCCCTCCGACGAATTGATTTGGCTCCACTAGGTGAAGGCGTCCAAGCTCATAGGCAATATTTGCATTGCCCTCACCAAGTTGAGTCGCGTTGGCTTGGATGGCTGCGACGTTTTGGGCGTTTCTTGCAACATACCCTCCAATTATATCCATGCTTTGTTGTGGTTGGGGATATTGTGCGTAGGGCTCCGTGAAGTTAGCGTTGGGCACCACATAATTTGGTAGGGGTACCGGTGCACCACCCCCCATGCTTGCTCTTGTGGCCCTCCGTAATAACTTGGCGGAGGAGGGATCCCGCCGAATGGTGGCACATTGGGTTGTGCACCACTCGCTTGTGCGGAGGATGTTCCCTCCTCTACGATTCTCCCTCTTTTGTTTTTCCTTGCTGGGACAAGGAGTCCCTCTTCCAACCAATCTTCCCTCCCTTCGATGAAAAGCCTAAGCCTCGCATCCGAAAGGGGTAGATTCACCATGGCCAAACGAAAACCTCCTCTCTCATCTCCACTAATGTATTTGCCTTGTCGCAAATATTCAATGCCGATAGAGGTACCACACAAAAGATGGTCGGGGTTCCTTGTGATCCCCGGCCGTAAGGAGAAGGCCAACATGGAGAGGTAGCACCCCGAACCAATATGTCCCGCCCCCGATGTTGCCTCGCAACACCAACGGTTGATCATAAGGTAAGAGGGGTCTATTGGCTGCTTGGCAATTAAAGCCGAGTTGAGCCAATTCAACTCCGTGTCGGTCACCTTCATCTCCTTCATCCTCCCCAATACCCTCTTGCACATCCAAGAGTGAAATATCAGGATAATGGGGTTGCGGATGCAATTGCGTTGTTGATGGGTTTCTCCGGAGATTAAATTCCAAAATCCCGCTAACATGCCGGGTGGCACGTCAACTTTCTCCGGAGCTCCCTTATGGAATCCCAGTAGCTCCCTAACATGCTCGTAGGGAACAACTTGTTGGACTCCCTCCAAGCGGAATGATAAGCTTTGCACCCCATCATCAAGGATAGGTGCAATGGTCATCAAGATTTCCAAGGCGAACCCCTTGTGGGTGTCCGCCGACACTCCGTTGGAGAATTGCACCCATCCAAGGTGCCCCAACATGTAGTATATGTCGGTGCCAAAACCCAAGGTGAAGAGTGCTTGGTCGTCGAACTCGACGTTGGTCACAAGCCTCTTCTCAAGACGAGAGAGCCTCTCCTCCTCCGACGACGACAAGATGATGAAGTCGTATGAGGAATATATCGGAGTGTAAGGAGGTGGCGCGGTCGAACGGGTCGATCGTCGTGGTGGCGCGGGCTGCTCCTCCGTGTGCCCTTGAGGTACGGTAAACCTCATGGACGTGCTCCTTACAGCCCTCATACCACCAAGGAGGAGAGCATCGTTCCTCCTTGGTGGCGCCGTATCCGTCTCCATGCTCCGGGGAGACTCGGAAACCGAGTGCCTCCTCGAAGACATCGTCGACGACGGCTTGGATGACGACAAACCCTTCTTCTTGGAGAAGAGACTTGTGGTTTTCTTCCACATGGTTGCTGCACTCTTTTCTTCTACTAAAACTCCGGGTTGCAACCGATAACTAGGCACTAAAAATCTTACTTCGGATGTGGACTTTGAGTGGATTAAGGTGGTGGATTTTTTTGAGCTATCAAGCTTGGGAAGGTTGGCTATGCTACGGAGGTTTTGGGCACACAAACTTGAACACACAAACTAAGGAAGGAGAGGGAAGCTTGCCTGCAGAAAATGGGAGCCGGGGGGCTCCTTAAGTAGGGGAGGTCGGCCGGCCTGGGCCGACCGGCCTGGGTGGCTTCTGGCTCCTCCCCGCCTCAGCATTCTTCCAGCACGATCATTTCTCCTCTGCAACTTTCCTGCCCGCGTACTCCACGAGTTGCACCGCCCAAACGCTCTCGTTCACTCCTTTTCTTGCATTATTGGTCCTTACACTTGATGCTTCATGCTTTGGGTTATGTCCATGCTCCCTAGCTCCACTTGCTTCACATGCCACCATGAAATTCCTGCAAATTTGATGCTTGCTGCCCACCATGCTTGTCCTTTGCATGTGGATTTGGTGAAAGTTGATGAAAGGGTATCCAATGGTGCATGCATGATTAATTCAAACTAGATTGCCTCCCTTTAGGTGTGTTTAAGGTTAAGCACTCCTCTAATTCGAAATTAAAAATATTTTTCAGAGCCATGCAAGAGCTCAAGCATAAATTTAGAGAAGTTCTTAAACCATTAAAAAACAAATGTAAGTCGAAAATATTTTCCGACTACGTTGATATCGGTCTCACCGGTATAGTTTGCCTTCATCGGCTGAGAGCGAACTTTTCCCGGCTTGATCATGGGGGCATAGGGTTAGGTTCTAATTTTGGCTAAATGAGAGAGATTTTGAATAAAACAAAATTAGATGAGGCTTAGAAAAATTCTAATCCTAGAGAAACCAAGGATATGGATTTTTAAATCAACCAAAAGTTTTGATTTCTAGATTCACGCGAGTCCTACCACGTGCTGAATTTTTATTAACACCTAGATATAAGTTGTGGCTCTACTCGTGTGTTTTTAGCATGAAAAATAAGTCAACCTCAGCACCATAATGAGGGTGAAAGGTTGATTTAGGTTCTGAAATTATTTGGTTGTGGTTTCTTGAAAAGAAAAGAACAAACAAGCACATAGGAGGGTTCATGCAAAGGGTTTATGATAAAGCAAAACATTCAATCAAGAATTATGTCTCTAATATTGTTCAACCACTTCTAAGTCTAATGTCTTTGCGTAATAAAAATCAAAACTAAATTATTAAAAAGACTCGAAAAACCTGGAATCGGGTTGTCCTCCCGGTAGCTTATTCTTGACTCGACGAAACGGGTTGCCTCCCGCCTAGCGCTTCGTTTATAGTCTATAGCTAGACTTCTTCACTTGATTACTTCGGATCAACACTCTTTGCGGGCGTTGCAATCTTGGGTACCCACTTCCGCACCATCTTGGGCACGGGCTTGTCTTCCGGCTTAGTCATTTTTTGGTCTTCACAGGCGGTTTCTCTTTCTTTGTCTTGACGGATGCAACACCTTCTTTGATTTTCTTTACGTTCATTTTTTTCGGCTCCTTCTTATTTTTCAGCCCCTACTTTCGCTTTGGTTCTCCCTTCACTCCAATCATGTTGCATGCCTCGATTCTTGGACGGAACTTGAAGGAACTCCTTTCTCCGTTCATATCGAACATGATCTCCCCCTTGCCAACATCAATAGTAGCTCCCACGGTCTTGAGGAAAGGCCTCCCAAGGATGAGCGGCGGCTTCTCCCTCTCTCCCATCTCGAGCACAACGAAGTCGACGGGGATGAAGTGGTGTCCGACCTTCACGGGTACATCTTCAGCAATGCCCAAGGGATAGTGAATGGAGTTATCTCCCAACTCCAAACATATACCCATAGGCTCCATTGGTAGGCGTAGCTTCTCGAACACATCCCTCGGCATGACGCTTACACTAGCTCCAAGGTCGCATAACGTCTTCTCGAAGTTGAAAGAACCAACCGAACATGGAATTGTAGGGCACCCGGGGTCCTTTTGCTTTTCTAGCCCATTAGCAATAGCGGCACTACACTCCTCGGACATCTTGACATGATCTACCCCTAGTGTTGCTATCTCATATTTATTTGCAAGTATGTCTTTAAAGTAACGAGAATATGTAGGTACTTGTAGGGCATCTAGTAATGGCATGTTGATGCTAAGTCTACGCACAACCTCCACAAACTTCTCAAAGTGGTTGTCAAGTTTACCTCGGAAGTAGCGTGGCTTGAGTTGCGGTATCCTCGTGTCTTCCTCCGGCATCTCAAATTCGGGCTCTTCGGTGACGATCCCAGTAACCTTCTCTTTAGCGACTCCTTCCACCTCGGTGGATGGTTTAAGCTACCTTGCTCCCGCGGAACGTTCCGGGTCTTTGGTCTCCTTCCCCGAACATGTTTGAATGGCCTTCGCCGATTCGGGACTTTTGGGTTGTCTCGGAAGCTTCCCTTCATCATTAGTGAGGCGCCCTGCAAGTTGTCCAACTTGCGTCTCGAGCATCTTCATCATGTTGAGCACTTGATGATTGGAACTTCCGACCTCCGTCACTTTGCTATCGATGTTCTCCAACACCTTGTCTATGGTCTTGAACTTGGTGACGGTGTCCTTGTTGATCTTAGCTTGCTCATCCATGAACTCCTTCAATTGTATACGAAGCGGAACCGCATTAGGAATAGATGAGCTTGCATTAAATTGAGGTCTACCTTGCCGTAGCGGAAGTTCGGCAATTCTCCCTTCCTCATGTAGTCGAGCGTTTTGGCTTCCTCCGGACAATCTTTGCGGACATGGCCATACTCTCCACATTCTTCGCATGTGGACCTTGCTTCGGCGGCCTTCAAGTCTTGAGCCTCTTTCTTTTCCATCTCCATCTTCTCCAACCTCCTCATGAGCGAGTCGATCTTGCCTTCAAGTATGTCCTCCTTCTCCACTTGCAAGACTCCTTTGACATTCCCCGTGGGTTGAGCCGGATGTAGGCGCCCGGACGCCCATGTGTCATTATCCGCGACCTTCTTGAATAGAGTGAAAGCTTCCGTCGGTGTAAGTTCGATGATGGATCCTCCCGCTGATGCATCGATGATCGTCCTTGACGCCATGGTGAGTCCTTGATAGAACTTTTGCACGAGGTCTTCCTTCGGGAACTTGTGATATGGAACCGCCCGGGTGTACTCGTTGAAGCGCTCGAATGCCTCCGAGATAGTTTCCATAGGATATTGAACAAAGGTGGCAATCTTATTACGCAAGCTTTGAGTTTTACCTGGCGAGTAGTATTCCTTCATGAAAGCCTTCATCAACGTGTTCCAATTTTGCACCGTCTCCGCCGGTTGAGAGTGGAACCATTGCAAAGCCTTCCCGAGTAGTGAGAACGGAAAAAGCCTTGCCCTCATTTGTTCTTGAGTCACCCCATCCATGTTGAAAGTCCGACATAGTTGAATGAATGCTTGGGGGTGAAGGTTCGGATCCTCTTTACCGGTGAAGGGTTAATGTTGCACCATGCGGATTGTTGAGGTCTTGATCTCGAACGGTCTTCCGATCTCCTCAAGGTTCAAGATTGGTAGGTCGATGATGTACGGGGTGCATAGCTCCCCAATCTTGCGCTCTTGCGGTGGTTGGTCACCCATCGGTGGAAGTCGATTCTCCCGAGGACTTTGAGGTGGTGAATTCTTCGGAGATTTCGCGATCCTTTGTCTTCCGACTCCGAATCTACAAAATCCGGCTTTTTAGCTAGATGTGCTTCACGTCTCCTTAGCACCGTAAAGTTTTTACGGATCATCCACAAAATTATCGGGTTTGTTGGAGACGTAGCCGTCCATCTCCTGTTAGGGTTAGCAATAAACAAAGTATGCAAAAACTAGAAAGTAAAAACAAATCTATAAAAACTAGGGTTAGACAAACTAGATTAGATGTATTTTGAGGATGATCAAAATTTAGTAGATGCAAAAAGAAAAACAAAAAGAAAACTGAAAATTACAAAAAGGCAATAAAAAAAATCAAATCTTGATCACTTGTTCCCCGGCAACGGCGCCAGAAAAAGGCGCTTGTTGACGGTTAATAGTTGTATCGAATTTCGTTTATGACTTGCAAGCGGACAAGTCTCCCGTTGTAGTCAAGGGACCTTCTTCTCTCGAGTGGTGAACCCAAGGTATCTAATCCGTGGAACAAATGTGTGACACAAAAGTTGATCTAGTAAAGCCAAGTAACTCCAATCTTCGGTAAAAGAAACCCTAATGCATCTAAGTAAAAGACACGAAACTAATCTAATCTACTAAAGACCGGAGATAACAAAGTAAGATTGGGTAGATAAACCGATCTAGAGAGATCGGGGTAAGCCTTTTGTTGAAGTTCCAAGCAAGAGAAGAAGTAGCAAATCGAATCTTATAAGAAGCCTCTTTAAATCGTGGTTTCCCGTCCAAATCCGAAAACATCCGCCTTTCGGAACCCCCGTTCTGTCACAATGTATCCCTACTCATGCGGGGAGTCTAGGGTGAGTCAAAAGACAAGTCGAGATTCTTTCGGAAGATCCGGCGTGTACCTCTAGCCACCGCGGCTACAAGAACACCCTATGTAATCTATCTCGAGAATAGAATTGGAATAAGCAAAGCCGATCGAAAAACGAAATCTTCGAGGAAACACTTGATCGCTAGGAAAAGATTCAACTTGTTAATTCAACTATAACAATGATACATACACAAGATCACCACCGGGATCCTTCCTTGATCTTGCTTCTAGCTCCGGGAACTCCGACGTGGTCTTCCGTGCAAGGTTCCCACGTCGGCTAGGGAAACCCTAGTCAACTAGCTCGACCCTCTCCTCTCCGAGATGGTGTCCCTCTCTTCTCTGCTCCTCGGCGGCCGATGACGAATTGGATCCTCCGTGGCTCTTGACCAGGGGGCTATAAATAGCCTGAATGGCAGCTAGGGCAAAAGAGGGCATCACTGGGCCCTGGCAGGGATGGGCCGACCGGCCTGGGCCGGCCGGCCTGGGCCCATCCGGGCCCGGCCCGCGGCCTCCTTTGCTTTACGTCGGTTCCCTTGCTTTACGGATGTTTCCCCCTTCGCATGTAGGTCCATGTCGTCGGTTTCTTTCCGAATTGGTCATAACTCCTTGTCTTGCAAGATTCAGCACTTTTCAGGTTAGGTCCTCGGAGTTTGTCGTCTTCTCGGATCAAGTCCCTGACTTCTTGGAGTTAAGTTTGCTTCATTGCATGACTTGTACGGGGCTTCAAGGTCTTGTCGTAAGGTGCTTGATTAACTTATCCCGAAAGTCTTGCTTTCAACGCTAAAACCCTGCATAAATACTAAACTCCAAAACCGACATGCACACGTGAACTTGTTATACCACGGGGGTTAGTACCAATGGATAAGGTATAAAACTTATGCCAACACCGAAGGTAAACTCATGGCTAGGTTGGCGGATTTTCACCGTCAACATCTCCCCTATGCTTAAACCTTGCTCGTCCTCGAGTAAGCCTTTGACGGATATCATCGTTGCCAAACAATGTTTAAACTTTGCGCTTGATCATACATGAGGAAACATAATGCTCTCAAAATTTTAATTCGTTAAAGTTCCATAATGTACTAGCCGTCATCTCTACGGAGGGTAGATTCTTATTAAGCTTATCCCACGAGTATTAACATGTTCACAAAGTTTAAATAGATCTCAGAATTTTTGAAATAAAGAACGAGATAAAGAAAAGCTAAACCAAGTTCACAAATTTAAATCATCTTGTATATTACTCATGAACTCTCAACTCGCTTGTCCCTCAAGCCTATATATTCTACTCCTTTCCCTCTCATAACATATATGCGTGGTAGGCTTTATATGGAGCTTTGGGAAAGTTTAGTCCTAACAAGATTTTATAAATGAGGTGTTGTCAAAACAAGACAAACTTCTAATGGTCTTACCGAGACTCGTCAAAAAGGTCATTGGAAAATAATGTCATATCAAGGAGGGGAAAGAGAAAAATACACACACTTTAGATGAGTGAACATGTGCAAATGGCAAAGAGTGATCCCGAGGCACAAAGGAAGTCCTCGTTATCAGATTGCACATGGTTGGAAAATGAGAATGGATCTTTTAAACTTGAAGCCTTGAATTTCCTAATGCACTTTAGAGAACCGGGGAGTTCACTTTACGCATACTCACATTTTTTTCTCTTTCTCATATTTCTCCTTCTTTTCTTTCTTTCTTTCTTTCTTTCTTTTATTCATTCATTTTTTTTTCTTGTGAGACTTTCACCTTGGAAGTCCCGTACATCGCCTTTGAACTTTCTTTCATTCATTTTTTAAATACTCCCCTTTGAACTCTAAAATTGCATCGTACCTACCTCCCCTTAGAAAGTAAAAACAAATCTATAAAAACTAGGGTTAGACAAACTAGATTAGATGTATTTTGAGGATGATCAAAATTTAGTAGATGCAAAAAGAAAAACAAAAAGAAAACTGTAAATTACAAAAAGGCAATAAAAAATCAAATCTTGACCACTTGTTCCCCGGCAACGGCGCCAGAAAAAGGGGCTTGTTGACGGTTAATAGTTGTATCGAATTTCGTTTATGACTTGCAAGCGGACAAGTCTCCCGTCGTAGTCAAGGGACCCTTCTTCCCTCGAGTGGTGAACCCAAGGTATCGAATCCGTGGAACAAATGTGTGACACAAAAGTTGATCTAGTAAAGCCAAGTAACTCCAATCTTCGGTAAAAGAAACCCTAATGCATCTAAGTAAAAGACATGAAACTAATCTAATCTATTAAAGACCGGAGATAACAAAGTAAGATTGGGTAGATAAACCGATCTAGAGAGATCAGGGTAAGCCTTTTGTTGAAGTTCCAAGCAAGAGAAGAAGTAGTGAATCGAATCTTATAAGAAGCCTCTTTAAATCGTGGTTTCCCGTCCAAATCCGAAACATCCACCTTTCGGAACCCCCGTTCTGTCACAACGTATCCCTACTCATGCGGGGAGTCTAGGGCGAGTCAAAAGACAAGTCGAGATTCTTTCGGAAGATCCAGCATGTACCTCTAGCCACCGCGGCTACAAGAACACCCTATGTAATCTATCTCGATAATAGAATTGGAATAAGCAAAGCCGATCGAAAAACGAAATCTTCGAGGAAACACTTGATCGCTAGGAAAAGATTCAACTTGATAATTCAACTATAACAATGATACATACACAAGATCACCACCGGCATCCTTCCTTGATCTTGCTTCTAGCCCCGAGAACTCCGACGTGGTCTTCCGTGCAAGGTTCCCACGTCGGCTAGGGAAACCCTAGTCAACTAGCTCGACCCTCTCCTCTCCGAGATGGTGTCCTTCTCTTCTCTGCTCCTCGGCGGCCGATGACGAATTGGATCCTCCGTGGCTCTCGACCAAGGGGCTATAAATAGCCTGAATGGCAGCTAGGGCAAAGGAGGGCATCCTACCGGGCCCCGGACGAGGCCGGGGCCGACCGGCCACGGGCCGGCGGCTCGGGCCCATCCGAGGCCCGGCCCCGCGGCCTCCTTTGCTTTACATCGGTTCCCTTGCTTCCTGGATGTTCCCCCTTCTGCATGTAGGTCCATGTCGTCAGTTTCTCTCCGAATTGGGCATAACTCCTTGTCTTGCAAGATTAAGCACTTTTCAGGTTAGGTCCTCGGAGTTTGTCGTCTTCTCGGATCAAGTCCCTGACTTCTTGGAGTTAAGTTTGCTTCATTGCATGACTTGTACGGGGCTTCAAGGTCTTGTCGTAAGGTGCTTGATGAACTTATCCCGAAAGTCTTGCTTTCACCGCTAAAACCCTGCATAAATACTAAACTCCAAAACCGACATGCACACGTGAACTTGTTATACCACGGGGGTTAGTACCAATGGATAAGGTATAAAACTTATGCCAACACCGAAGGTAAACTCATGGCTAGGTTGACGGATTTTCACCGTCAACACAACTGCTTTTGCAGAGGGAGAGAATGGTGACAGTTGGTATTGGTTTCTGGAGAGATTGAAGCAGATGGTGGTGGGAGATGTGTCAGACGTGTGTGTGATACACGATAGACACAAAGGTATTTTGCAGTCCATTAGTGACATCGAAGAAGGTAGTCAAGAGCGTTACAGAGGAGCACAATGGCCAGATGTGCATAGCAGGTGGTGCATGAGGCATATGGGAGCAAACTTTCATAGCCAGTTCAAGAACAAAGAACTTACAAAATTGTTCAAGCGCCTATGTTCGACCAATCAGAAGAAGAAATTCTTCGACCCATGGCAAAAATTAGATGATCTGACGAAGAAAGCATAAGAAGAGATAGATAAGAAGCCTATAAGTACTGAACCTGGGGAAGAGCCAGTTTCTCTGGAGGACGTTAGGCTAGATACTCCAAATGTCAAGCTCATGAACACGAACAAGACTCCGTAAATACTCCGTTGAACTTGTTGCGAATCTGTCCTTTATGTGCATGTTTTCCTACATAAACACAACACTTCCAAATGCACGCACATAGATGAACTTGTTATATGATTAGTGTGCCTAGTGGTGGGTTAGTTCCATAAACAAATCCAAACCAAAGTGTAATGAACATATTTGGTGTACCAAAATACACCGTCAACATCTCCCCCACGCTTAGCTCTTGCTCGTCCTCGAGCAAGTACTCGTAAAAGAACTTCGTCCAAGGCGTTGTAATCATGTTCCGCTAAATCTTTCTTCACAAGTTAGTCAATCCTTTATCTTTAATACATAAACATAAAGTAATGATCATCAAACATAAACATGGGCGTTTAGAATCTTTACCACATCAAGATTTACCCCACAACTCAAACTCTTTACTCGAAGTCTTCAATTTCAGCCATGCTTACTTCTTTGCTTCCATCGGAGGGTTTTTATGATTTTCAAAAACAAAATTCCTGCAACAAGTATTAGACAAAAATGTTTCTCCAAGCTCTCTCAAGTCGCTCATATAAAAGTGGCTATCCTAAACAAATTTTATAAAACTCTCACCTCCCAAAAATCTCTCATATGACATGTAAAGTGGAGCTATAGGTAGGGCTAGTGCAATCAACACAAATATTGTCAAACTAAGAACTTCCTCTAATGGTTTTTACCTTTCAAAGCTAATGATCATGAGAATAAACCATATGTAGGGATATCAAGGATGAGAATATTTAGAATGGTGGACATGTGCAAGGGCAAAAGAAAATTATGACTACGAGGCACCGATGATGTCCTCGTTGTCGAATTGCACATGGTTGGAAAAAGAGTGAAAGTTTCGTCTCTCAACAACATGACATCCTTCCTTGCACTTTATTTTTTCTTTCACTTGATTCATCCCTCTCATATCTTTCTTGCCACTCCTCTTCTCCTTTTTTATTCTTTTTCTTTCATTCTTTCATACACATATTTTTTTCTTTCTTTACTTTTCTATTATTTTTTTCTTTCTTTTCCATACTCATACTTTTTTCTTTATTTCCCCTCTCTTGACATCTTTTCAAAGCTCTCAACTCCTCTCTTTCTTGCATGCATACAATCTGAAATTTTAAATAAACTATGCTAGAGACGAGACGAAACTTTGGGAGTAGGTTGTGTTCAAGGAATGCGATGTACAAAAGAGATGTATAGGGTTGGGTATGGAATTCGGCGATGTACGGGACTTCCGATGTGAAAGTCACGTTACCGAATACATGACGAGGCTAGCAACAAAAGATAAGCAGAAGGACATGATCATTGCTCGAAATTAAAACTCCCAAAAGAGAAGATCCTAGCCCAACTCATCGTGCTAATCACACTTATGGTGGAGCAAAAAATAAATTGGCTTTGTATAGGATTTTTTTCTTACTCTCAACTTGAAAAAAGAGGTTTTGCTAACCTTTATTACAAGGTTTTTTAGATAATTTTCAGAACCGAAATCCTCCAACTTTTAGCATTGAACATAGCACAACCAACATGTGAAGCTCAAGATCGAAGTGTGGTATGAGTACTTTTAGTAGTAGCAATTCCACTAAGCACCACGGTAAACGTTTTTCAAACCACACACTCATGTTCATATATCAAGAATTAAAGATAAACAAACGAGTGAATAAAGATACGAGACATAAAATTTAAAGGACTCTTTTTATTTGATTTTTTTGACTCAACACTAAATTAAGACACTTCAAACTTGAAACACACTAAAAAACTAAAGACTCTTAAACTCTAAAACTCTCTCGAAAACTGAATCGAACCAAACTAAACTTGAAGCTCAAAAGCTAAAAGGCCAGCTAGCTAGCTCTCCAATCTGAAATTTTAAATAAACCATGCTAGAGACGAGACGAAACTTTGGGAGTAGGTTGTATTCAAGGAATGCGATGTACAAAAGAGATGTATAGGGTTGGGTATGGAATTCAGCGATGTATGGGACTTCCGATGTGAAAGTCACGTTACTGAATACATGACGAGGCTAGCAACAAAAGATAAGCACAAGGACATGATCATTGCTCGAAATTAAAACTCCCAAGAGAGAAGGATCCTAGCCCAACTCATCGTGCTAATCACACTTATGGTGGAGCAAAAAACTTACAAAAATCTTAAGGGGGAAAACTAAACCTAGTGGTACTTTCCGCAACTATTGCACCACTTGCCTCTCATGTTCCCGACCATGCCAAAACGTTTGCGCACGTTGCAGTTTAGGAACTTGTAGTCGTCTTCGACCACGCACTCCAAATCCTCCATACGCTGCCTCATCGCCTCCATGGCCTGGAAACATTCATCGACCGTTGCATAGAGCTCCGAGATGGAGTGGCGGCAAGACGCACAACACATCGGATGCATCCCGAAAGGGTCGTCGTCGCTAGGGTCTCCACCGTCGTTGCCGCCGTCGTCGCCATCACCATTGTCGTCGCCACCGTCGTCATTGCCGCCGCCATTGGGGCCCTCGGGAGTCTTCTCCTTGGGCACCTCGTCCCAAATGTAAAGATCATTATCATCTCTTCCGGCGGCCGCCCACGAGCTCGGGCTACGACCGTCGGAGTAGTCGCTATCCCCATAGTCCTTAGGCTCGGGCGACACCTCCTTGTAGTCCTTCCACTTCATGCCACGGATGCGCGCTGACCTTCGAACGAGAGTAGGAACCTTCTCCTCTTCGACGGGGTTGCGAGATGCGATAGCTCCGGTCGGGACACACCCTCCGCAACGGATGCGAGCGGTCCTCTTGATCTTGACGGGTAGCTTGAGCTCGCATCGCTTCACCTCCTCCATCGATGGCTCCTTGGCGCCTTGCTTCAACTCTAAGCTCCTCGGGGATGCCATGGCTACTGCGTGGGTGCAAAAGTATGCTTGATGGGATGGATTCCCGAGCTCCCAATTCGGCCAAATAAATAGTCCGAAGAGGAAAACCCTAGGAACCTCAATTTCCTTATTCGAACTTCCCTTAAAATTTTCTAACCGAAGAAGGGAGTCGAAAAGGAGCAATCCGAGGAAAAATCGGGGCGAAAAGCCACCGGGGCCCACCTAGGCCGATCCGACTGGGCCGGCCGGCCCACCCTGTTCCGGGGGCCGGTCCGGTCCGGTTTCCCTTGTACCGCCCTTTTTTCACTTTCTCAGCCCATGGGAAAAAGTTGGACCAGTAAATCTTCGCGAGAAACTCCACAAAATCAAAAGAAAAACTATTTACAAAAATTCATGCCTTGTTTTTCGTTCTAGGTCGGACGTTCGGGCTCTTCTTCCATGGTGAAGACATCAACATGGTGAAGGGGCACAACGTTGGGTTCGTAGTAAACCTTAAGCCGTTGACCATTCACCATAAATTGATCACCTTTCACATCCATAATAGTTACCGCTCTGTTGGAGAGCACCGAATGCACAACATAAGGTCCGTGCCACTTGCTTTGCAATTTCCCCTTTCCGATAGTTTTAAACCTCGAATTGTAGAGGAGGACCTTATCTCCTTCTTTAAACTCTTTTTTCTTTAACCTTTTATCATACCATCTTTTGATTCTCTCTTTGTATATGATCACATTTTCATATGCTTTTAACCTCATCTCCTCTAGCTCGCTTATTTGAATTCTTCGTTTCACCACCGCGGCATCGAGATCAAGGTTCATCTCTTTAATCGTCCAATAGGCTTTATGTTCCAACTCAACCGGAAGGTGGCAAGCTTTTCCATAGACGAATGGATAAGGGGTCATACCTATCGGTGTCTTGAACGCCATTCGATAAGCTCACAAAGCTCCGTCTAATTTTTTTGGCCAATCCTTGCCTCCCTTCTCTATGGTTTTGTTGAGAATACTTTTCAATTGCCTATTCGATGTTTCCGATTGTCCGTTGGTTTGTGGATGATAGGCTGTAGAGACCCTATGTTCAATTCCCAATTTGGACAAGCACTTTTTGAAATTCTTCCCGGTGAAGTGAGTTCCTCCATCGCTTATCAAGATTCTCGGTGTACCGAAATGAGGAAAAATCACGTTCTTTTTCATAGTAATGGACTCCTCCGTGGAAGCTTTACAACATGGCATGGCCTCTACCCACTTGGATACATAATAAACCATGACCAGAATATACTCATATCTGTGTGAGTTTTTGAAAGGCCCCATGAAGTCTATACCCCACACGTCGAATAAATCGATTTGTAGATTGTATTTCAAAGGCATAGAATTTCTTTGAGAGATGTTTCCGGTTCTTTGGCATTCGGGGCATGAGGCAACATATCTTTTAGTATCTTCATGCATCTCCAGCCAATAGAATCCGCTCGACCACACTTTTGCTTGGGTCCTAAAATGGCTATAGTGTCCACCGTACTCCGCCGAGTGGCACTTTCTCAAGATTTCTAGCCTCTCTTCTCTTGGCACACATCTTCTCATGACTCCATCATTGCCAAGTTTGAAGAGGTACGGTGCATCCCAAAAGTACTTCTTACTTTCGGAGATTATCTTCTTTTGAGAGTTTTTATCTAGATGATCAAGAGGCATCTTCCGAATCGCTCGAATGATATCAATCATCCAAGTGTCTTTATTGAGCACTCGATAGAGGTGGTCATCTCTCATCTTATCTTCTATGGGCTCTTTATCATCTTGTCCACGATTCATCCTAGACAAATGATCGGCCACAACATTCTCCACCCCCTTCTTATCACGAATTTCAACATCATATTCTTGGAGAAGAAGGATCCAACGAATCAAACGTGGTTTAGCTTCCTTCTTAGCCAAGAGATACTTGATGGCTGCGTGATTGGTGTAAACAATGACCTTCGAGTTCACGATGTAAGATCTGAATTTTTCGAAGGCGAATACCACCGCTAGCAACTCCTTTTCCGTAGTGGCATAGTTTAATTGTGCCCCATTAAGAGTTTTGCTAGCGTAGTAAATGGCGTGAACCCGGCCTTCCTTTCTTTGACCCAAAACCACGCCTACGGCGTAGTCACTTGCATCACACATGATCTCGAAAGGTTGGCTCCAATCCAGAGGTTGAATAATGGGAGCACTCACCAACGCACTTTTCAAGGCCCGGAATGCCGCTAGGCACTTCTCATCAAAGTCAAAAGCCACATCCTTTTGAAGGAGATGCGTTAAAGGCTTAGTGATCTTTGAGAAGTCCTTAATAAATCTTCTATAAAATCTGGCATGACCTAGAAAGCTCCTCAAGGACTTAACATCCATCGGAGGTGGGAGTTGCTCAACTGTCTCTACCTTAGCCTTGTCCACTTCAATGCCTCTCTCGGATATAACATGTCCGAGCACTATGCCTTGCTTAACCATGAAGTGGCACTTTTCCCAATTTAACACCAAGTCTACCTCCGCACACCTCGTGAGGACCTTATCCAAGTTTGCCAAGCAATCCATGAACGTCTTTCCATAAACAGAAAAATCATCCATGAATACTTCGACAATTTCTTCGATGAATTCCGAGAATACGGCCATCATGCAACGTTGAAAAGAGGCCGGAGCGTTGCATAGACCGAAGGGCATCCTTCTATATGCAAACATTCCATAAGGGCATGTAAACGTTGTTTTGTGTTGATCGTCCGGGTGAATGGGAATTTGCATGAACCCCGAGTACCCATCGAGAAAGCAAAAATAAGTGTGGTTTGCTAATCTCTCGAGCATCTCGTCGATGAACGGTAGGGGGAAGTGATCTTTCTTCGTTGCCTTGTTAAGCTTACGATAATCGATACACATCCGCCATCCGGTCATGGTTCTTCGCGGTATCAATTCATTCTTCTCATTCTTCACCACGGTTAAACCTCCTTTCTTCGGTACACAATGTACCGGGCTCACCCATTCGCTATGCGGAACCGGGTAGATGATTCCGGCATCAAGTAACTTGATGACCTCTTTCTTTACTACCTCTCGCATGGCATGAGTTAGCCTCCTTTGGTGGTCTACTACAGGCTTACATTGGTCTTCCATTGGTATACGATGAGTGCAAAAGGCTGGGCTAATACCTTTGAGATCATTAATCGAATACCCAATCACCTTCCTATGTTTTTTCAATAAAATCAGCAACTTCTTATTTTCTTCAGGACTCAACTCGTCGCTCACAATGACTAGATAAGTCTTGTATGGGCCCAAAAATTTGTACTTTAATCCTTTGGGCAAAGGTTTAAGGTCTACCTTGGGCACTTGTGGCTCCTCGGGTTTAATCTCTCCTATGTCCTCGAATTTTTCTTCCTCCACGCTCCCATCTTGTGGTTCTAAGCCTTTTGTTGCTTCTTCTAGCTCTTCATCTTGTTGATCACTAATTTGATTTTCCACCGCTCTTTGCAGCGGGTCTCTAAGGGTTTCAACAAAACAAAGACTATCTACCACCTCTACTTCTTCGTCTTCGGGAGGAAAGGGTGTAGGGTGTTTAGAAACGTGAAGAAAGTTATATGTGTACTTTTTTCCATTAAGGTTCATTGTTACTTTGCCTTTTCCGGCATCCAACACAGTATCAACCAACTTAAGAAAGGGCCTACCTAGGATTATGTGATCATGATTACTATGGTAAGCATCAATAATAAAGAAATCAGTTGGTATACATTTTCCAGAGATTTTTACATTCATGTTGCAAGCAATACCTAGAGGTCTAATAGTTCTACCATCTCCCATGATTAATTTTGTTGATGTTGGAGCTAAGTCTAGGTTGTGGTCTTGAACTTTATTGTAAATTTTAGAAGATATGACACTTACTTGGGCTCCGGTGTCGCATAAAGCTTTGCATTGAACTCCGTTGATCTCACAACTCAAGTGTGGTGCCATCTTCTCTTCTTCTTCGGATCCTATTGCGTAAACTTCAGCGAGGCGAGCATACGACGATGCTTCGGGCTTGATCCCCATGATTCTTTTCACCTTGGCTATGTGTTCCGGATCCACTTCATCATCTCCAAAGAGTTTTTGAAAGATCTCACTGGTGGTTTCAAGGTCGTATGAATCTTCCGCTTTCTTTTCCGGTGGGAAATCCACTTCCAATGCTCTTGCCATCCCCTTTTGATTAGGGAACAGTCTTCTCTTGTTGAATACTTCTCCGTAATCGATTGGAACCCAATCCATTGGTTTGAACTCCATTAGCGGCTTCGCGCTTGACATGCTTCTCTTGTTTGTTTCATTTGATGCGGCGAAGTCAACACTCGGGGTAGTTCTTGACGTGATGTGTTCTTCTTCAAGCTTTTTCAGGATCGGCTCCTCTTTTGTGACTTCCGGGGTTGCCTCTTTAGAAAATTCAGCACACTTCTTCACACATGAATTATATTTTGTCTCTTCTGCAAGTCTTGTTTCCCAATCTCTTCGCATGGCAGCCGCTTTACTAATTTTTTGTAGAAGTTGAGTGGCTTCCGTGAGTGTTTTCTCCATGAGATCCCCACCCGCACACATTTGGACGTGTTGCATGCAACTAGGGGTTAGGGAAAAGAAAAATGTATGCAAGAGTACGTCACAGGAGAAGCCGAGTCTTGGTCCTTGTTCGATCAACTCATTAAACCTATTCCAAGCTTGGTTTATCCCTTCCTCTTCTCCTTGTGTGAAAGTGATCACTTGCCTCCTTAGATGTTGAACCTTGCTAATTGGAAAGAACTTCTCCAAAACTTCTTTGTCAACTTGTTCCAATTGCTTTCAACTTCAAAGGACGCAAACGAGTACCATGTCTTTTCTTCACCGGCAAGTGAGTAGGGAAAGAGATTCCATTTGAACCATTCATCGGGAACTCCTTCTTGACGCACCGTGTTGCATAGCATCGTGAAATGCCTTATGTGTCTATATGGGTTCTCCGTAACCATCCCTTCAAACGGTTTTGCCGCCACCATCTCGATGATCTTGGATTTTATCTCATACTTGGTCGCTTCGAGCTTCGAATCTGACTCTTGTACTTTTATGTCTTCGCGTCGAGGGCTAGCGTAATCCCTTAGTGATTTCTCCGGTTCTTCCACGGGTTGATTGACGAACGCCATCTAGACAACAAGATAAAAATAAAAAACAAAAACAAAACAAGTGGTTTTCTAGATAATATGTGTTAGATATAGCAAATAGAAGATAAACTAAATATAAAACTTAGTTAAATGCAAACCAAACGATGTAAACTAGCTTGTCCCCGACAACAACGCCAGAAAAAGGGGCTTGATGACGGATAAAAGACGTATCCCTCTACGATCCGCAAGCGTACGGACCTACACCTTTTTCACCACTGGATTCCCAAGGTTCTTGTCAATCCGAGGAGCAAGGGGATTACAAGCATTTGATCTACCTCTACACACTAGCTACTCAAACCCTAACTATGATTAAACTAGAAAACAACTAAACTACACTAGAGAGAATGATTAAGCAATCAAGATAAAAGACACTCGCCCATGGGTCTACGATACTAGAACATGCAATCGCTTTAAACAAGAAACCAATCTAATATATCGGGGGTTGTGACCACGGTTTTGCCCTTTCCCTCCTCTCGTACTGTCACTACGCGAAGGTATTCGTGACTAGACCTATGATGGACACGGCGTATTGAATGGATCCAAGGAAGCATTGGAGCTCTACTCCCTTTAGGGAATGGTAGCTAACCTTAAGCAATAAAGTATATTCAACACAAGATGATAGATAGATAGATAATCCAACAAAGTATGATTACATCTCAAGATCGATTACAACCCATGGACGAATAAGGAGATTACCCCATCAAGGTGCTAGACATAGCACCGTTGATCATGGTCACCCTTCCGACGGTGTCTTCCTTCTTCTCCACTTGTGGGTGCTTCCTTCGAGGTGGTTGATCTCCCTCCGGAGATCTCCCTCCTCTCTCTCTAGCTTGTGGATGGCCTCCTGGTGCGAATGGCTCTCCCCCTGCGAATGGCGGCGCCTCCAGGGTTTTAGGGTTGAAGATCCTTCGGGTGCAAGGAAAGGGGGGGCGAACCGATGCCAGAAGTGGGCTGGGCCGGCCGGCCTGGGCCGACCGGCCCAGGCCCATTTCAACCCAGTTCGGTCGCCCTTCGCTCCCGTGGGTCCTCAGGTGATTATGCACTTTGCCCCTTCCACTTGCATGATTTTGACGATGTCATCCTCGCGTCCAAGATGGAGGTTCTCCGTGCATGAAGTTCGGTCTTTTACGCTTCAATCCCCGGGGGTGTTCCTACGTAGCACTTCGGTCCTTGCCACCATTGGAAGTGATTTCATCAAGCTCATGAACACGAACAAGACTCCGTAAATGCTCCTTTGAACTTGTTGCGAATCCGTCCTTTATGTTCATGTTCTCCTACATAAACACAACAGTTCAAAATGCATGCACATAGATGAACTTGTTATATGATTAGTGTGCCTAGTGGCAGGTTAGTTCCATAAAAAAATCTAAACCAAAGTGTAATGAACATGTTTGGTGTACCAAAATACACCGTCAACAAGACCCCAAAGACAGTGCATTGTACATACCAAATCCAGATCCAACCATGTGTCAAGGTGTCGGTCGATGCAAGAAGAAGAGGATTAGGAACAACATGGATGAGGCTGAAGCTGGACCTCAGGGGCAGATATGCTGCAAGTGCAACAATCTTGGACACTCCTACAAGAAATGCACCGAAGCATCTTACTTTTCCACCGCCACTTCTACACCACCTTCATCTAGTGCACGTGGACGTCGTTCCAGTCGCTACAACGAAGGAATGCAGTGACAGCACTTATTTGTGCTACCGTGTTGTAATAATTGAACTACTTAGGTTGGTTGTCGTCTTGTAATATTTGAACAATTTTATCTTGCAAGGTCTTGTAATATTTGAACTTATGCATGTTATCGTGTGTGTAATAATTGAACTACCTTTTCATTTGCTTGTTGTTTTATTCTTCCCATCGAATTTCTTATCATATCTGGTTATGTTTTGTTCTATAATTTCATATGAAACAAGTAATAAATTATCAAATTGCTCATCTGTTTTGTAGGCTTTCAATGGCTTCAACGGGTCCTGAGTTGGATTTGGAGTTCCTCACCAATAGGAAGGACAAGGTTGAGGTGCCAAAGGGGATCCACACTCCTATGTGCTACTGCGGTGACAACTGTAAGCTTGTCAAGTGCAAGAACTAACTGAATTACTAAATAAACATTATGTCATTTCTATTTTATTATGTGCTAACTTGTCTTTGAAAAAAAAGACTCCACCTCCTCTCTGTTATTTTATGCAGTGGCTAGATTGTGAGCAGTCTGAACAAGACAAGCGATACGTCGAGGAGACAGGTCGTTCAGCACGTGAGAGGTGGCAAAGAATGGTTGAGGCAGAAAAACAAGAACAAAAACGTAAGGAGCAGCAGGAGGAAATTCACATTCAGTGGGAGATCAAAGAACGTGAAGCGGTCGTGACCCGTGAAGCAGATAGAGAGAGGAAGAGGGAGAGAACTCGCCGGGCTAAGGAAGCTGGCCCGGATGCTATGAGGAAGGGGAAATACCCCCGTTGTACCCAGTAGGCGTAGAGTACTCGACGCCGAGTGCTACTGTATCCATAATAAATTATGATTTCATTTCATCATTTTCTAGAGTCGGGTTGTATCTTTAAGAACTTGATTTAAGATGCATTTTAGATGCGAACAGTAAAACTCGTAGTAGGAAGTGTTTTCTGTGAATTGCTCCAAATATTGAACACATAGGGTGTGTTTTCTGTGAGTCACTGCACCAAACAATGTACCTAGTACTAGGGTGTGTTTCCTTTGAGTCACCGGCCGTTTTCTTGCCCCGGATTGAATGGCCCACCATCCAGTCTGCGCCTACATATATGTGACCACTCTTCACCATTCTCACTTCAAAACACAGCAAGCAACAATGAGTTCCTGGACTAGGGCTGATGATGATGACTCCCTCGGTCCAGCACTGTGGAGCCAGCAAGATCCAGAGTTCAACACCAACTTTCCAGTCTTAGACAAGAGAGATTTCAAATCCATGCGTGATTTTAGAAAGTACGCACCAAATCAAACGTTGAACTCGCCAAGGTGTGCACACAGTGAGTTCTGTGTGATGCAGGTTTATCAAGGATGGGACAACTCAGGTCGCCGCTTCTGGCATTGCTCATGAGCATGGCTAGGCAAAAATCCATGATCTCTGTCCTTCATCATTTTATTTATGATTTACTAATGTAATCACGGTTTCTGCAGTACTCTGAACAATCAGATAACTACGATTTCGTGCAATGGGTTGATCCCCCAGCTATTCACCCGTATCAAGAGTACATCAACTACCTCGAGGATGTCGTCATCTTCAACCTGAGGCAAGAACTCGCGTCGGCATTGGCTTCTCTAGATCCGACATCTACCAATGGCGACGACGGACCGGTGACCAGATCAATGGTGGTGAAGACGAACACCGGCTGTGAGGACGAGTATTACTGCTGTCCATGGCATGAAAAGAAGGACAACACTCCACCAGCAACTCCACCCCCGCCACCATCTGATCCAACTCCACCCCCGACGGGGTACTACATGCCCTCCCAGCAGTCCGGCGGGTCTATGATGTTTGGGTTCTCTGGGTATTATTCGTACAATTAGATTACAATTGTTGTAATCGTTTATCTAAATTCCCTAAGGCACGTTAGGACTAGCAGCAGCGGCACAAAGTTAGGGTAATTGTGTCGCACGTGCCATTGCAAATGTATTGATCTAAATTCGTCGTTAAGTATCAATGGTTGATCGTTTTATCAATCCTTCAACAATTCAAATTAAAAAAAATAAAAACAAAAATCCTACCGTTGCAGCCCACGGCGGCAAGGAATAGATACCGCCGTGGGCCACGATGTTACCTCAGCGGCACGCTGACGCCGGGCGCTAGGCCCCTAACGCCGCGGGCCACGGCGTCAGGGACGTAACGCCGTGGCCCTTGGCGTTAGGGCTAAGGGCCCACTCCTGGCAGCACCTAGCGTCGCGGCCCACGACGTTATGTCCTTGACGCCGTGGGCCATGGCGCCAGATGATATTTTTGCAAAATTTGTGCCGGACCATATATTTTTACAAAATCGTGATAAAATAAATATATAAAAATTCTTTCTTTTTGTTTTCATTTTTACAAATTTTCGTAAATATATCCGATGAAAAATTGCCAAAACTAAACAATGCCGCGGTAGGGTAGTAGCGTAGCAGTTCCTACAGCGGGAGGGGTCTGTCCGTCTTAACAAAACCATAACTTTATATTGTATAAATTCAGATGGAAATAAACCTCACATGAAAATTGTATCTCTTCGTTGAAATCTACAACTTGGAAGATCAAACATTTTTCATTTGAAATCATCTTGAGACTCAAATAATCGAAAGTCTATCCATATCTAAAATATGAATTTTAAATGTAAATATTGTATCAATCTTCTGAGTGTCAAAATGAATTCAAATGGACACGGTTTGACTACTACAAAGTTGTAGATCTCGTCGAGTAAAACAATTTTTTGTGTAGAGTTTACCTCCATATGAATTTGTATGAAAACGTTATAGTTTTTTTAAGAGATGT
This sequence comes from Cenchrus americanus, assembly GCA_947561735.1. Taxonomy (NCBI): domain Eukaryota; kingdom Viridiplantae; phylum Streptophyta; class Magnoliopsida; order Poales; family Poaceae; genus Cenchrus; species Cenchrus americanus. The sequence goes on from OX387243.1 coordinate 123,061,944, forward strand.
GGTCTTGAAGAAAAATTATGTCAAATTTTAGAACTGAATATAATTTCAATTATTTGGGCATCGAAATGATTTAAAATGACAAAAGTATGAACTGCAAAGTTGTAGCTCTCGACAAAAGCTACAATTTCCGTATAACTTTTTTTAATCTCCAATTAGATTCATATGAAAGAAATATGTATTTTTTTGAAGATATGTTGTCAACAGAAAAAAACCTTTGTGTCAATTATTTGAGAATAAAATTATTTAAAATTGAAAAAGTTTGAACTACACAGATTTCAATCTTGACGAAAGTTACAATTTTCATATAAATTACCTCCATCCCAATTTATATAAAAAAATTTATGATTTTGGAAATGGACCGACTCCTACCGTCGTTTCAAATGACGGCATTGATACAGTTTTGTAAACATTTTGTTGGTGCATTTTTTTAAAGGAAATGTAAAAAAACATAAATAAAATCCAGTGGTGGTGTTGCTGTTGTGCGGTGACATGGGCTGAATCCCACCAACCCATTTACGAGTACTGGGCCCGCAAAATGAAACTGACCCAGCGTGTGCATATAGCTAATCAGCTTAATCTCAAAAAAATATAGCTGATCAGCTGAGGTGTCGACACGTGTCGTGGTGCGGGCCATTGGGAGGTGGACAAGTGTCGTCCCCGCCTACTACCCTCGCGGGGGTGTGTGTCCCCTTTTGTTTAGGACGCCTCGTTGCCGGCGTGATGGACGAAGACGAAGAGGAGATAGTATATGACTTAGTCACCTGCGGCCCGTCATAGTTTACCTTTCATAGCAGGCGCAGCAATGCGGAATTGCAGATGACAGTGGAGGGGTGCCACGCCATTGTTGCCCCGCCGCCTCTGGTTCAGTGCTAGCTTCTCGTCGAGTCTCGGCCATGGGCCCATGGCATGGCAAGCTCGATCGATGAAATGGATGATGCCTGGTCCAACTACTCAACGCACGCGGATCTATCTGCCCTTTTCGGAAAGAGGAAACCAACGGATGGGTCAAAGCGACAACGCACGCACTTGCTCAAATTATCAGCTTAATTACGCCGCTGCCGCTTGCATCGCACGCACGAGGCTGAAAATGAGAGTAAATTTCTGTCGAAAATTGTAATTTAATTATCCCGGCCTTTGTACGATTCATAGAATACTACTAGAAAACCTAGTTTTTTTATAAGAGTTAAATTATGTTGTAGTTTGGTTACATGTGTTGATAAGTTTCATGTTTTGACTCTTATTGTTTATGCTTGTGGAATGTTTGTGTTTGGATTCTTGCTCAATTTCACGCCACTTGATATGAACTCCTTTTGGCACTAACTGAGTATGAAAACAATTTTGCTTTTTTTTGTGCAAGTTGATACGGAAGTTAAATGTTCTTGTTAGATTTCTAAGAAATTGACACGGAGCCTATGATTCGCTGCATCTACTTTGCATTATGAGGTTCATGTGTTTCCGTTGTAGTCCATTCATATGGTCGATCGTTTTGAGTTGTCTGTCATTTTGAGGTGTTCGCGTGTTACGAGATGTTGTGGGAGGTTTAAGGTGTTCGGTGGTATTTGGATATTTTAATCCTCTGCTCGAATGCCCTACCGCTACTCGGGTGTTGTGACACGTATGAGGCTATCCGCACCACACCACCTTTAAAACTCATCTAGAAAGGAATATTATCATAGTCATTGAGGATTCTAACATTTATACCAACTTTTCCCGCAACTACATTATCTTTTTATCATACTCGTACCAACCGCCGAAACATGTGGGGCTCGCCACGTGGTTCCCACACATTTTCTCGTTTTGTTTTTCCTCCCTCCCCCCATTATCTCTCCCTCTCACTACCAACCACTTTACCCACATATGCCCCTTTTTCTCCATTGATGCCGGCGGGGGTAGGCTCGACGTCGGCGGCAGCATCGAGAGGCAGTTGAAGCGGTCAGGGGAGGGCACGAATGCGAGGTAAGAAAAGATATTAGGAGTTAGACTGCGGCCTCCATGGTAGAGAGGTTATTAAGGGAGTTTTGCTTTGTTCAGTTTCTCTTTGTTTCGGTTTCTTGTGTAGTACAGAATAAATAAGTCGTACAAATCAGCACGTAGTATTTTTTTAGAACAAATAGTTATAAATCAATAGAAGATGAGCCGAACAAAGTCTCAGTGAACTCGATGAATAGGCAATGCGAATGAGTAAAACTGATGGATGAGTTAGAGAAAAATAGCGTCTTGACTGGATCACATGGTCACATGGAGGTAATATTGTTTTTTACGAATTATAATTTGTAGATGTAATTTTTTCTTTGCCAAGGATTATTTTGCAAAATTGTGTAACCTTATATGTTACCTGCTTCAGATTGCTTACTTCTTTTTTTCCTCGACGGCGCAAGGGCTCCCTGAAGGCCAAAGCCTGGGTCCGTCGGCTACTCTCTGCAGCAGTCTGGCTGCTGGTATAGAGGTGCACCAGGCTGGCTGTGGCCGACTCGCCGGCTGCGTGGGGTGAGCCGGCCTCACCTCCTGGATGCGCGCGTCGGTGGTCCAGAGCGGTGGCTCGTGGGCGGCGTGGTGTGGCTCTGGTGCGCCGCCGCACCGGCTTCTCCGTGGTGGGGCTGCGCTCCTCTGGTTGCTCAAGGGATAGCGCAGTGCTGGTCCAGGGGCCGCCCGGCTGTGGAGCTTTCCCAACGGTGCGGTGCACCTCGGGCTAGCAGGTAGGGTAGCGCGGCCTCCTTCTTCTCCGCGCCCGCCTCCTCGCAGCGGCGTCCCCGAGCTCGAGGTCGAGCGGGAGATGCATCGAGCTCAAGCATCGTTGTCCGCTTCATCACCCATCACGACCGCCTCCCCAACCGCCGGTCTCCCCGTCGCATCCTCTACTCCCTCGGTCCCTCCCCCTCGCTCTTCTCCTTTCCCCGCCCCTCGTCCCGCATCCGGTAGCTGCTCGGGCGCCGTGCCGCCGGACGGGTGGCCCGCCGCCCCACCGAGCTCGGGGTCCTGCCGTTGCCCGGCGCCGGAGATCTTTTCTCGTCTTGTGGGTTGATTTCGATAAAGTTCAGGGTCTTTTTCGCAAAATGATCGATGCTCGCCCGATCTGATCCGCCCACGCGCTCGATCCGACGGCCGGGATAAGCATGTGACGTGGCCGGCTTCTTTGACCTCGGTATTGGCCAATAATCATAGGTAAAAGATATCTGATGGCATAGAGGATGGAATTTTTTTTTGTGTGCACTAACGTGTTGGGTGAGTTGCATGAGTGCAATTTCCGATGGCGTACATACAGTGTACGTACGGTGGTGCGGAGCCACGCGACGCGAGCACCAGCAAATTATGCTTTTTTTGAAAGATTATCAGCAAATTATGCAACGAGGTGTCCTATATTTGACCGGATCCAGCTGCTGTGGACTGTCGTCGTCACCAGTGCAGTGCTCCTCTCTCAGCAGTGCTGTCATCCACATCCAGTACAGCAGAATAATACATTGCAGTATACTACTACTGTACGATACGTACTATGCGCTAGTCGATCGCCGTTCCCCTCGACACCGATTCAGAAACGGAAATCCGTACCAAACGTTCGCGTTGACCGGCAGCAGCTGGTAGCGTACGGAAAAGTTTTTACAGTTGTATTTCAGAGTGTCTGCACTCTTCGACCTTTGCACCTTCCTCAAAAACAAAATATTCTTGCTTAGTCAGCCAGATTCTCTCCTCTATACAGCTTTCTCCCCCACTAGTCATCCTTTATACATATACATATACTCAACACCAACTACCACTTATTATTCATCCTCCTCCATACCCTTCCTCCCCCCTCTCTCTCCTTCCCTACTCATTTGCTCCGGCGTAGTCGGCCCTCCTCCCTCCCTTCTCCGGTGCGTACGACGGCCCGTGGCGGAGGCCCGTTGCAGCGCATCCACGGATACGGCGGATCTGGGCGGAGGCTACTGCTGTGGCGGTGGCGCTGGCCCGGGAGGAGCACGGGAGGCAAGCTTTGGCGGCGGTGCGCCCGGATCCGGGCGGAGCATAGGGTGGGAAGGTGCAGGCGAGCTGCGGAGAGCAAGGCAACAGCTCGGCGGCAAGCGGTGGCGCATCTGGATTAGGGGAAGAGGAGCAGCCCCAGCGACGACACCGTCCCCAGCGCGACGGCATCTCGAGACGTGGCGGCCCCTCCTCTCGAGGTGCTGCTGCAGTTCCAGGGCGGGGTGCTCCCCGCGACGACCGTGGATCTGCGACGAGGACTTGCCATGGAGGTCCCGGCGGCTCGAGCTAGGTGGAGGCAGCGACTCGGGCAGTTGCAGTTCGAGCTCGGTGGAGGTGACGACCATGATGGTGGTGTGCCGGGAGCTCCGTGCGCCCTCTGGGCTCCCCGATGGGGGGCGGCTGCGAGGACGACGACACCTCCATTCTCGACGCGAGCAGGGGCGACTGCGAGCTCGACGGCAACGACCCTCCTCCTCGACGCCGGAGCGGTTGGCGGCGTCTCCTCTTCTCCACCTCCCCCTTCCTGCTACCGGTGCGCAACAACAACAAATGGCGTGGGTCCCGCTCCTCGTCCTTTCGCGGAGGCCCGCTACCCCGCCACATTCCCAGGGAACGGGAAGCTCGCGCAGCGTAGCGCGGGTCTTTTTTTCTTTTGCGTATACTTTCAGGAGGCGGGTGGGTCCCGCTCCTCGTCCTTTCACGGAGGCCCGCTACCCCGCCACATTCCGAGGGAACGGGAAGCTCGCGCAGCGTAGTGCGGGTCTTTTTCTTCTGCGTATACTTTCAGGAGGCGGGTAGCGTACCCGGTGCAGATAGTCTCGGGCTGTCCGCACTCGTCGTACCCTAAAAGCATCCCCTAAACAGAATATTCTGCCTCGTCAGCAAAATTTTACGTTGCAGTACCAATTTTCATGCACCCGTCATCCTCTATATTTCATACTCCACATCAACTACCAACTGCGGGGCCCACATGTCAACCTCTCTCCACCTCCTTTTCTATTTTCTCCACCCCGTCCGCCCACCTACCCGCCTGCCTCATCCACTCCGCCGGCACCTCCCCTCTTCTCCGGCCACTCGCTCCCCCTCGGTGCGCCATCTTCGGCGGGACTCTCCGGCGAGCCTCCGCATGCCGGAGACCGCAACCTCCCAGGCGGCGGCCGTGGATCTACCGTAGGGTGGCATGGACGGCCTCGCCGACGGATCCACCTCCCGCTCCTTCCTCTGCCGGCCTCCGCGTGGTGGCCGGAGCAGGGGAATCGTGTCGCAGCTGCGCGAGCTCCCTCCCAGCCTCCTACTCCTACACGACGGCGGACGGATGCGCCCGCGTGGGATCTCTTGGCTCCTCGACGACGGCGGATGACCGCGCCCATTCAAGGGCGGAGGCGGTGCTCGGGGCATGGGGAGGAGGGGCATGAGCGCGGGCCGCTCCACTAGCGGCGGAGGTCCGCCGCGCGCGCGCGCTCCATCTTCCCCACGCCGCATCTCCCGCCCCCTTCTCCCCTGCTTCTCCCTCCCCCTCCACGACGACCTCGCGGCGGGACGCGGCTACGAACGGAGAGGCCCGGCCGCGCCCCCGCTCCCTCACGACGCCGACCGCCGCGCAATACGGAGAAGCCCGACGACGAGCGCGGCGGAGGCAGGCGTCGTCTCTGTAACACCTGAAAATTCCATCACAATAAAATATTGCTAGCAACATGGTTTAGTTTTATTTTCTAAGGATTTAATAAATTTGAATAAATAAATTTGTGTTTAATTAAATTATACAGCATTTAAATAATTAGAATCACCCAAGTGTTTGTGCATCATGTTGAAATGAATGAGTTTTGGTTGTGGTGCGGTTTTAAAAGTCTTAAAATATTTGTGAAAAGTTTGAAAAAATTGTGTAAAAGATTTGATTTAAAAAAAGTTTAAAAAATTGTTTGAAATGGATTTGAAAAAGAAAAAGAAAAAGGGAAACAAACCTATCTAACCCCAAACCCAACCCGCGGCCCACCTTCCTTCCTTTTCTTTTTCTCCCCGCCGCGGCCCAGCTCCCCGCTTCCGGCCCAATAGGCCCGCCAGCGCCCCGCTTCCCTCCCTCTCCCTCACGTGGTCACCGACAGGTGGGGCCCACCTGTCGGGAGCGTCTTCTACCTCCAGCCCCTCCCCCTGCTTCGCAGAACAGCGCCGCCGCCGGCCAAATCCCCGCCTTTCCCGCCTCTCCCTGCCATCTTGCACACCATCAAAGAGCAATTGAAGCACCGACCTCCTCTCCCTCCTTAACTCTCATCCGTTTCTCCTCCAATCAAGCGCCCCTTGAATGCCATCTTAAAGCGGCCGGTGCCCCTGGCCATTGATGGCATTTCTCCGCCCCGGCCGCTGGTTCCTCTCCCTTCCTTCCCCTATTTAAGCCGAGCCAGAACCCCTGCTTCTCCCTTTTCCGCACCCGCACACACCCCTCATCCACCTTCATCTTCGTGTGCGTGCCGCCGCCCTGAGGATCCCGCCGCCACGCCATTCCCGGCTGCGCAAGCTCCTCGTCGTTAGTGGTTTGCCCCTGTCCCTCTCTCCCTTCTTCTCCTTCACGTGTGAGCTCACTCGAGCCTTCCTCTATTCCAGGGCGCCCTTCCTCGTCGCCAAGCCGAGCCACCGCCGGGACATCTCGCCGCCGTCGCCTCGATCTCCCTCTTCATCACCTCTCCATCGCCGAAAAGCCCTCCCGGAGGTTCGCAGCAAGGTGAGGAAGGCCACCCCCTCTTTAAACCGTGTGCCCTGTGTCGTTCCATGCCGCGCGTGCTCGCCGGCCATGCGCCGTCCGCCGTGGCCGTCACGGTGCCTTCTCCGCTGTCTAGCCCGCCGGTGCAAGTGGCTCGGTGAAATCTCTCTTGCGCTCCTCTTCGTTTTGCTACCTTCCCCATCGAGTTTGGTGCACGGGAAGTCGTGTTCGTGTGTCTCCGGCGAGAATCCGCGAGCCACCGCCGTGCGCCGTCGTCCCGCCGCCGGGTGCCGCCGCCCCGCCGCCGCTCTCGCATGCATGCGTCCCAGGCCGCCCGATCTGCGGTCAACGACCTAGATTAAACCGGGGCGTAACCCCCTTGGCCCGGTCCACCATGGACCCGTGGACCACGTCCACCACCCGGTGCACAGCCGCGCTAGCCGTCCATCAGCGGATTGACGGCCCAGATCTCCCCAAGCCCCCGAGTCAAACTTCTTGTACCGGTCAATCCCTGGTCTCCGCCGTCATTTTGCACAAAAGCCCCTGCGGCTTTCTAATATTTCATGCCGGTCCTCCCACCAATAAAGATATTCACATATAGGTCCCTATTTTTATGACTTAGCCCCTGTTTTCCTTAGATTCTTCCACCAAAGATCCTTTTCACCCCTTTTCACACATAAACCCCTCTGTTTATGTATGAAATTGTGTTTTAGCCCCTGGTTTCTTGCAGTTAAGCCCCTAGAAGTCCTGTTCCTTCACAGAAAAGCCCTTGAACCTTGTTTTAGCCATATCTTTTCCGGCTTAGCTCCGTTTTAAGCGTTCTTAGTGTCCACGCGACCGTCTTTTCAAGCCCGTCAACTTTAGAACCTTGTTTTGGCCATATCTTGTGCGTTTTAGCTCCGTTTCCACCGTTTCAAGTTGTGTTAGGCTCATATCAACTAAAACTACGTGATAGGACCAATGTTGTAATGCTCTTTGTTTTATAATTTATTTAAATGTTAAATATGGTTAAATCTTATTATGCATGCTTTTCTAATTAAAATCTAATTAGAGTTTAACACTTGTTTTCATAAGAAAGTTAATATGATTAATACTATTTGAATATTTCTTATAATTAAAAGCTGATTAGATGTGTACCTTGGTTTTCATAATCAAACCTAAATTGAGTAATGTTTATGCAATTTGCTTCCTAAATAAAAGCAATATAGGTTTACCTCGTGTTTTATTAATTAAATGTTAATTTGATAAATATGAATGTAAATGCATTTTTGAATTATAATTTGATTACAACAACTCGAAATATAAAGATGAACGCATAGGTGCTTTTGCATGCTTCTTTCTAAATTAAATGTTAGAATTGCATAAATCAATCTTAAATATTTATAAATAAAATTGAACTAGGCTTACATCGTCTTTTAAATACAAATATAACTTTCTTAATTATTAATAAGGTATTTCTTTGAAATAACCTATACACATGACCTTATTTAATTAAAATATACCAAGCACATAGCTAGCTCTTGTTTGTGATCATCCAAAGCTTCCAACAGTTCCTAGTGCTTTTGTGTTCGCGTTCCTAGAGCCAACCCTTGTCTTCTCTTTAAGCTTTTCATGTTTGGTGTATTGTTTTGTTTATTGAATGTATTCTTGTGTGCTCGTAGACATCGTGCCAGTTTCAAGTGAGCAACCAGTTGGAGTGGATCAAGAGCAAGTGTTTGAAGAAGAAGAACCGCAATGTTTAAGCAATGAAGGCAAGTGGACTTCTCCCCCTGCATATTCTATTTTTGTCCCACACAACTTGCATGATAACTAAGTTTACATTTTAATGTTGCTATGCATAAATTTGATGGGAAATCACCTTTTTAAGGACATGACTAGAATTTTATCCCTTTACCTTGGACAACCCTTTTAAATAAATGTTTTGGGTAGAAATGCTTAGTTTGCTATAACTTGGGATGGTTAAAATGAATCTTTTACTATATGATGAGTGTTTATCATGATAACTTTGGTGATATATATGTATGTGTGTGCTTATGGTTAATAACAAGATCATATGGTTTAATCGGAATATGGAGAACCACCCAGGAAAACAGTGCAACCACAGTCCATATGGCTCTGGCTTAGCCAATTAATTAGGTGTGTGATTGTACTGGTGACCTTATCCGAAAGGAACACAGGGGGCTCGGGGTTGCAGGGGTATAGCCCGGTTCTTTTGGGGTAGCAGCCTTTACTAAGGTGCTGACCACTAGGGAGGGTTATGGTCCGCCCTAAGCTGTAACTCTCGTGGGTTATTGGTGCTTTTGCATATCTTTGTAAAAGCTTCGTAGCGTCCCTATGCAATCACACCTCGGAAGTGTGGTATTGTGTCTGATCAACACATGTGTGGTTGGGTTCAAAGTTCTTCGGAGCTTTTACGCGACCTGTGGTGAAAGTGTACAACCTCTGCAGAGTGTAAAACTGATCGATCAGCCGTGCTCACGGTCAAGAGCGGCCTGGACCCTCACATGATAATCAAACTTAAAGATAGAATTAAATCGTGGTTTCTTGTGGTTTTTGAGAGGAGATGCTTTCCTAAATGCTTAAGTGGGTTGGTATAAACTTACACCTAGTAATTAGGTGCTGTTAAGTAAAATTTGACCAACATTAAAATGCTAACCGCAGCAAACTCTTAGCCTATCCTTCATAGCCTTGCATCTTCCCCCACTTGCTGAGCTCCAACCATAAGTGTGCTCACCCTTGCTTACCTGCTGTTCAGAGGAGAACACTAGAGAAGAGTACTTCAGCGACTACGAGGAGTTCTGAGGCTTGCGTGCCCCCAGTCATGTGCCTGTGGAAGATGAAGATGGAGTTGCGTCTTCTAGTTATCGTTTGATCGTTGTAAAGACTTTCGAGTCTATCGTCTGAGTGTAATAAAGAGATAATGTAATGGTTTAACTCTTGTACGTTTTTATTGCTGTTTATTGATATTTCACTCATGACGTCTATCATATGTGTGTAAATTTGATCCTGGCGCACATATGAGATGCATTTGGTTTTCTTTGGAAAACCAGGTGTGACAGAGTGGAATCAGAGCAGTAATGACTGTAGGACGCAGCCTTAAGTTAGAAATGGTCGAAAAGTAAGGATTCATGTTCTAGAAAGCCTGTCATCCTTCAAAATTGACTTATTTTACGTATAAAATCTAGTTTAATCTTTGTCTTCTTGTTAAAACACATCGTTTTGTTTTGATCTATTCTGAGTTCGGTTCTTGTGCTATCAGTTGGATTCCCACCACCGGTGCTGTCTAATATAAGTTCTTAGTTTACCTACCCCTTATCAAATTTCGATAGAAACGTTTCTGTGAAGACGATCGTTGTGCTAATGTTTGTTGTCTAAACACATGATTGATGTGGATCTTTACTTGTGTGAGTTGTATTGTGGAGTGATGGCCACAAATGCAACAAGAAATAAATCGTTAGGTTAATAAAGATAGTTTGGGGTCTAAATATGGATGTCTTCTATTTTATCTCTCATGCAAGTTTGAAATGATGCAAATATGTTCTCGAAGTTATTTGACATAGCAGCAATGTTTTAATCATATCTCGAGCTACAGAACTCCGTTTGATACAAAACCAGTTGATACAAAACCAGTTGCTGTTTATTGATATTTCACTCATGACGTCTATCATATGTGTGTAAACTTGATCCTGACGCACATATGAGATGCATTTGGTTTTCTTTGGAAAACCAGGTGTGACAGTCTCTCCAGGGGCGGAGCCAGAAATCCACCATAGGGGGTGCAGAGTCATAGGTTATCGTTTACCGATTTTATAATCATGGTCACATATTAGCATTTTAGTTAACTGATTTAAAGAATCACTTAATTTCTAAGCAGATTGCAAGCACTTGTTGAGCTCTAATTTGAAAAGACAGCTTTAATACATGAACTAATGAATACTAATAAGTAGATAATGGGAGATTAGCAGACATGAACTAACGAATATTAAGTATCTAATGTGAGATAGCAGCTTGTTGGGGGTGCCAGGCCCCCCTCAGTCCCCCCTCCCTCCGCCCCTGAGTCTCTCTCCTCCCTCTCGCTCTGCGATGGCGCGGAGCCGTTGCCGGTGGGGCCAGCGCCGAGCGTAGCGCACGTCCGGCAGTGCGCTCTATTTGGCGAATGACAGCGACGAACGGGACGTCCCGTATGGGTTCCCGTCCCCCCGGTGCGGAGGGGAAAACGCCAATTACGTGCGCTACCGTTGCGTAAGGTTCGCGTAGCGTTCCCCCGGTGCGGATAGCCTCAGATCCAAAACCACACACCCCTGTTGGGCACGCACTTTAACAGTAGATGAGGACACGAAACGGAGAAAATGTCGTACCCGGCCGGTGCGTTTGTTTTGCGGTCAAGCCCCTGCATGCTACTGTGCAAATGTGTACACGCGTCGTGGTCGGCAGCCGCGCCGCGCCGCGCCGAAAAACTCCGAGGTCCATTTTGCAAATGCGCTTCTCACACCCGCTGCCTCCAGCGGATAGCACTAGCAGCAGGAGGAGGGAGGCCCGGCGGCTGCTGTTGCAGTCGCGTCCTTCTTGCAGGTCAGGTGCGGAGCTCACACACCTCGGCTGTTTTCCCCTGTAGCCCCACCCCACCAGCGACCAGGCAGGCAGTGGTGGCCGGTGGGCGCTCTCCCCCGGCTCCGCCTCCCCCCTCCGCGCGCTCTAGCTTGCTGCCCAAATCGAACCCCCCACTTCAGGTGGCGCGGCGGCTCCAGCTTTCTTCAGATTCAGGTGAGCACTGCACCCACCCATGGCCATGCTCTCGATTAGCAATAATTTCTTTTCGCGGACGATTTGGTCCTCAGTAACGAGTAACGAAACGAGAGCGCGCGAGCTTGTAGAAACCGCGCGCATCGATCGTTGAATGTTGATTGCCCCTCGCACCTGCTGCGGCATTGAAATTTCCTGGGCTGGGCGAGCGAGATTTGGTACGGTTGCGCCGCCGTCTTCAAACCGCCAAGGGGAGTTCTTGGATGGAGCAAATCAGACAGGGCAGCAGCATTCAGCTCCTGCAATTTTGTTTTAGGCTTCTGTTTCGTTGCAAATTCTGACTTGGTGCCTTTGGTTGGTAGTAGTAGGTACTAGTACTAGTGTAGGTAGTAGTAGCGGTTTCAGTCACGACTCACCTTTTAATATACATTGAACAGGAGTCGTTCTCGCGGTTTCCGTCATGAGCCACTTAATCTGCCCAACAATATAATTAACTTCCAGATTTGACGATGAGATGTGTACTAGAGGGGAATATATCTGGTGGAAACCGTTCTTTTCGTGCAAACTATGAAAACTTCAATCGGAGTCAAATGATTTTGATCTAAGAGAGAGCTCATGGGAGGTGGGAGGGGTGATTTGCAAAATTCATGGAGGTGGGAGGGGTGATTTGCAAAGGTGATTTTACAAATTACTCCTCCCACCTCCTTTCAGCGCCCTCGTTAGATCAACATCATGTGACTCAAATTGAAGTTTCCATAATTTGTATGAAATAGTTGTTTTCCACCTGATATGTTGCCTTACCATAGAGGAGGAATCTTGGTCTTTTCCCGTGCTTTTTCTAGTAGAAGTTGTGGTGCTGCTGTAGTGCTGTAAAAGTTAAAACCAGCGTGGTTACTGTAAAGTTGAACAGCTGCAAAAGGTCGCCGTGGATTTATACTCAACAACATCCAGATTCCTGTTGCTTTCAATAGATTCCGCTCGCAAAGCTGTTGCCTTTTCGCACTAGTAGTTGCCATTAGCAAATGAGATGCAATGTTCTAGGAAGATTTTTATTTCTGTCAAGAGTTTCTGCAGCGCTTGGAGTACTCTTGGCAGCCATTCTGCAAGTTTTTTTTCGGATTTAAATCCACAGCTCCAAAGCTACAGTTTGCCAAATTTGCATTACTCCCCTTCAAAGAAGATTGGTGCGAAAAGTCACAACATTTACTTAATTCCACCTGCAGATCGAGCTAGCAGGGGCGCAGCTGCACACTGAGAATTGGGGATGACCGCGGCATGGAGGAGGTAGTACTAGTAGGCATGGAGCGCACCGCCTGCAAGCGCCCGCGCGGCGCGCTGGACGGCGGCTCGGCGACGGCCGCGGCGGCGGCGGCGTGGCGGACGTGCCGGGTGGCTCGCGCTGCCGCCGGGGGCAAGGACCGGCACAGCAAGGTCGTGACGGCGCGGGGGCTCCGGGACCGCCGCGTCCGGCTCTCGGTGCCCACCGCCATCCAGTTCTACGACATCCAGGACCGCCTCGGCGTCGACCAGCCCAGCAAGGCCATCGACTGGCTCATCCGCGCCGCCGGCGCCGCCATCGACGAGCTCCCGTCGCTGGACTGCTCCTTCGCCCTCACAGGAGCCGGCGCCGCCTCCTCTCCGCCGGCGGCCGCCGGAGACGACGCCGAGGTCAGCACCTCCGAGACCAGCAAGAGCTCCGTTCTCTCGCTCGCCAACGCCCCGGCCGATAACGCCGCTGCCAGCGCTCACCAAGCCAACCACGCCTACAACGGCAACGCCGCCGCCGGTGGCGGCGCGTTCGCCGAGCTCCTGCACTGCTCCAACGACAGCAAGCCAACGCAGCAGCAGCCAACGCTCGCCTACTACGCCGCGCAGCTTCCGAGCTCGCATGCTGCGCCGGTCATGCCATTCGAGACGATGCCCCAGCTCGCCTTCCTCCAGGAGCAGCCGCACACCGCGGTCGGCATCGACCGGGGCACACTTCAGTCCAATGCCGCCGTCGCTGCGCCGCTGTGGCCGCCATTTCAGCAGGCGTGCTTTCTGCAGAGGTTCGCTGCTGCTCCGGCTGATGCCACCGGACTGCCGTTCTTTCTTGGAGGCGGGGCTGCTGCTCCTCCTCCGGTGGTGACGGTCAATGCAGAGCCGAGGCTGCAGCTCTGGGACTTCAAGCAGGAAAGGAACACCTGAAATGTGGCACCTCATATGACTATTTCTTGGAGGTAAGAGTTTGTTATCCTCTCCAAAATTTGCAAAAGTAAAATCTTCTGATTATGAGAAAATGGAAGGAGCTGCAATGAAACAAAAACTAGCTGCTGTCTTTCTAAAGTTTGGGAGTTTAAACTCTAACGGTTTCGTGGACAGTTGCATTATGACATTGATATTAATGAATCTTGCAGCAATTTTATTGGTATAAGAGATAAAGACCCAAGTTCACTACATTTGAATTTATGAGAGTCGAAACAAAAGAGGTTTTTTACGGTACACAATATGAACCATACGATCGTATGGTCGTATTATCGGTTTGTTCCCTAGGGTAAAATGATAATTTGATTGACATATATTATTCAGAAAAAATCCCTGCTACTCACCCGGGCCACTCGTGCGCACGGTATCCTCCTCCCTCCGTCGACATTTTACATTTCCGAAAATACCCTTATACTACTCATACGACCTTTCAATACTTCCGCACGACAGCTTAAAAAACCGGCCGTATAGAATTAATCTCAACCGTGGGATCCTTACACATAGGTCCTTTTCTATTACATACTAGTTCTTTTTTATCCCGTCGTACATGTCGTATTGTGTACCGTAAAAAACCTCAAACAAAAAGAATACACCGCCTTGCTAAATTGTGGAATTTGTACAGCTTAAATGAATGATCTATAAACTCACTAAAGCATCCATTTATTTAGTACCGACTGACATTCCTATTAGAATCAGCTGGCCATAAACGCATATACATTTTCAGAAATACCATGCTTGTTTAAGATCATGCTTGTTTAGATCATGCTTGTTTAAAAATGCAAGAATCAGTCACTGTTATGTACTGACTTCCAACTGATAAGTTTATAGGCTCTTGCTCTTTCACACTGCTATTCCTAAACTTATTATACTGATTAATTTGGATTATATTGCTTGAATTCAAGCACTTCAGTAATGTCATGTACAAACAAGTTACATGGCCAGCTTATTGATCTCTGGATATTAAGTGTTGTTCGAATCAAATAGCTTGGATGGGTCAATAGTCTGCATCTTCGTGCTTGGAAAAGTTAGAGCTTGTGTTTTCAAATAATAGCCTGTCTTTGCATTGGGATTTTTTTTGTTCAGAAAGTACACCCTCCGTCCCAAAATATTTGCACCTTTTGACTTTTACGGATCACATTTGACCACTCGTCTTATTTAAAATATTTGCGAAAATACAAAATAATTATGATATACTTAAAATATATACGATGATAAAACATGTCATAGCAAAATAAATAACATTTTCACAATTTTTTCGAATAAGACGAATGGTCAAAAGTGAAGCGCAAAAGTCAACAAGTGCAAATATTTTGGGACGGAGGGTGTAAGAGGCTATAGGTGCATGAAATTCGGTAAATATTGATCCAGTTTTCCATCAGTGTGTCCTGCGTTAGCATCCATGCTCATTGTGGAAAATAATTTAGGTACTTCTATTAGAAGAGTACATTATATAACAGCTATTGATAAAAAGTTGGAAAAGATAGGTTCATGTAACGACACCTATTATTGCTTGACTCTCTGATCCAACAAAAGAAATGATATGACTTGAAACCATAGTCCACAATGTCTCCTTGCTCAGATCAAAATTATCTTCTGAACTGCTTATAGTTCCAGGATCAGGAAGGCCAAATATATTAACTGCACATCATTAAGTTATAATCTTCAAAAGTTTATCACATTACCATGTCTTTTTCAAACACTACTTACTGCAATTACTAGTACAATGCTACACTGATATACGGACCACACTTACCTGATGAGTTTTCTCAATGTCTTATCGAAGTCTGTGACATTGCTGTATGTCATCACTAACATTCCCTCTGCTGATATCCTCTCTGCTGACATAATTTGCTAATGAATTTCTTGTTTCAAACTTTCAGAGTCGACTGTAACTGTGTTTGCTGCTGGCCTGCTGTACCAAGTAATGGCTAACCAGCAAAATCTGAGCAACAGAGACGCCAGAAGTGAAGATATCAGCCTGAAGAATATATGAAAAAAAGAACTGTATCACCATATCTTCCATTCATCACTTATGACATTCGCCTACAGTGTGCGGCTTGTTTGTAACTTCTATCGCTGCTGCGATGAGATAACATTTGTTATCTTTCCTTCGTCAGTTGTTGTAGGAGGAGGCAGCGCCCATGGCTCCCGGCGCTGGCCGCGACTGAGAATTTCGGCTCGGCTCCCACCCTAGATCGTCGACCCGTTGCTCGGTTCATTGTGTAGCGTGGTCGTCGGTGCCATTGGACGATATGGGGCGGCTCGGGCGTCTCCGAAACCCTAGCCGCCGCCACCCTAGTCCACTCTCTGTTGTGCCTGTGGTGGTCAACGGCCACCCGCTCATCCCGTCGTCGCCGGATCCGGCCATCCGGAGCCAGAATCTGCACGACGGGACCCGTCCGGTTCGACGACGGTGCCTTCCTTTGTCCCGGCCTCCTCGGCGTGCGTGTGGAGATGGCACTGCCCCTGCATGTCATCGCCTCCCTTGGCTGCCGGAGATGACGCTGTCATAGCGTGCAAGATCATCGGCGAAAGCTTGCAACGATGACGCCTATGGGCGTCATGTCCCTTCCTGAAGGCATTGCAGATGTGTTCTTGCATTGCATACCATGCCCTTGCTGCAGCACCTCACGCCTCTCGCGCATAAGGGGCAGGCGGGGGTGCCCAAGGAACGGTCGAGGAGGAGATGATGGGGTCGCAAATCAGTGGAGACTACCCATCTTCATCACCACGACGATGGCAGCAATTTCTCACGCATTCTAACAGTGAGGAACGACATCTCTTTTGCCGAGGGCATATACTTTTTCATTGGCGACAATATTTCGCGCCGCGATGCAACCCGGCGACCCAACAACGCATAGAGTCGGCGCATGGATCAAAGGTGGTTATTCCGAATGCCACCGATACATCAAGGTGGAGGGACAACGGTGACGGCACATGATTTCTAGCATGAGCCGATTTTCCAGCTGTAGTGGGGGTTGTCTACATCCAATGAGTTTCTTTCAAGTTCATTTTGGTGCACGTTGTT
This sequence comes from Cenchrus americanus, assembly GCA_947561735.1. Lineage (NCBI taxonomy): Eukaryota > Viridiplantae > Streptophyta > Magnoliopsida > Poales > Poaceae > Cenchrus > Cenchrus americanus. Next base: position 123,078,611 of record OX387243.1, read on the forward strand.
TAAGTCATGGTGGCTGTTTTGAAGACCGTCATGAAGCGACATCGATATCTTTAGCACTGTCTTGAGAAGTAAACTCAATTCTTTTTTGGATGTAGTAGATCTTTAGTACATTTATCATCATGTACTAAAGTTTTTTTATTTTTTCTTAGTTTTTGTAATAAGTTTGGCTGTGTGCGGTAACGCAGAGGCTTTAGGCTGTGTGCGTTACCGCAGAGGCCGGAATGTTAATTCCATTATCTAAAAAAAGTTGTTGTACTCTGGTATTTGACACTGACAAACCTGAAGGTTCACTAGCTTGCCTGATTTTCCCACATCTTTTGATCATTAGTAACTCGGTACTGAAACTCGCTTTGACCAAGAGGAAGTGATGGTGTTTCCCTATGAGAATCCTTTACTATCTGAATGTTAATCACATGACACTCATTACATTTTGAGGCCTTCACACATCCCTGAAGTCTGAATTCTAAGATCGAGCGCCAAGGCTCTGCCGCTAACGGCCCTTCCTCGTTCGGAGATGATTGTCTCTCGCCCCTTCGTCAAGGTTCCCTCCTCCCGTGACGGAACCGACTTGCATCGTTTTGCACCGGCCATGGCCAAGGACGACAAGCGCAAATCGCAATTGCGGTTGCCTCCATGCTCACCTGCTATGGCTCGCTCTGCGCCGGCCTCCATTGTTGCTCCGGGTGGAGAGATCGGTGCGGAATGCAACTAGGAATTGTTGGTCGAGGCGGGTGCTTCGCGATTCCGGTGTGGAGGACGACGGCGGACGACTGGAGGAGGAGCGGACCGCGGCCAGGGGTCTGTTTGAAAATAACCAGGGTTCTAAATGGAAATAATCGGATCACGACTATTAACCGCGATTCAGTTAAGGGGGTTATGTGTAATACTGAGTGGTAAAATGAAAATATTCGGGTCGCGATTATTCATCCGATCCAAATCAGGGGGGTATCTGACAAATAACCGGGAGCGATCTGCAACTGTTTCAACCAGTTGAGAACGCGCATGTCCCGAGGCTCTCTGCTCCAGTTCGTCCAGAGATGCTACCGCGGCAGCACCGTCGCACCGGCGTGCGGAAAGTGGTGGTGAGCGATGTCACTCGCCGCCGAGTGCCATTGCTAGCTTGGGTCGCCGCGCATTAGGTGTTCGCCGCTTTGCCTTCGAGGGAGTCCGGTCGTCGGCTCATCGCACTGGCTGTTGGCTATTCGGTGGCAGCCTCACCTAAGGGGAGCTAGCTAGCTGCCGGTGAGGTGGCAATGGTGACGTCGACGTGGTACGAGCAACACCTCGGATGCTCCTGCTCCATCCTTGCTGGCACCGGCACCCCCGGGGTTGAATTGTTCCTTGCGGGGTTAGTTGCCCTCCGAGCGGGATGGAGCAGCCGGGAGCCCAGCAATGGCGGATTGGCGGTTCGGCCTAAAAACGCAATCCACAGACTTTCACCCTTTGTGGAGCCACAGTGTTGAACAAATCCAACTTTGTTGGGTGTTGTACGCTTGTACCAAATCATGGCTTGCTGACACAAGAAGAATCAGTGTTGGGGAATTGGGCAAAAACCTTTCACCCTCGAAACGTCGGATTTGCCGAATTCGTGAGAAATGTCGTGAATTATCCTCAACATGAAAAATGCTGTTTCGTGGCAAGGGAAACATTCATGAAGACATCCAGATGAAAATCACACATTTCGCTGACCTTCTAATGATTAGCAAAAATAACAACCGAATTAGCTTCGGTTCGCGAGTTTGCTGTATGTTTCAGGACAACTGGAATCTGGTGAGATTCAGGAGATCAAGAACCTGCGAAATTCAGGAATCAGAGGGAACCTCAGTTCGGGAATCTCGGTGGGTGATGATCTTCGGGAAAAAGCTTCGAGAATCTGGGAAGAAGCCAAGTCAAAGATGTCACTTCAAAAGTCCGGGTTGGAAGTGTGAACTAGTGGAAGGCTTGTAAATGTACAAAATCAGCCCCGCATATCACGAGATGTAAAATACATTCATGTACGTGTCCACACTAGGAATGTTCTCTAGATTCGAGGGTATTATCGGAATGTAAAAGTCCCTTCGTCTTCCTATAAAAGGGGGCGCAAGGGCACGTGTAAAGCGATTCACAACTTTTGAGGCGAGGACAGGCTTTCAGAGATTCTTTGTCTCCTCCTTCGTGACTTGTGTGCTTCTGTTCGAGATTCTTGCGTTCGGGGACTCCATCCGATTTTCAGACCCCTCAACATTGGCGCCCACCATGGTTTCACCCGAAAAACAACTCACGATGCCACCACAGAAGGAATCCAAGAAGAACATTCCCACTGAGACCGACCAAGAAGAGCACTACAATGACGAAGACAACAGAATCTCTCTTACTGCAGAACCTTCACATGCCACATATCAAGAACGAAGAGTAAAACTTGAGGCTCTCCAGAAGGCAAGAGGTGAGAAGACAACACATACTCTAGAACCATTCATAGAAGAATATGCTCATCAAGATGATGACCAGGCTGTCGACTGAGAACTGGAGATAGTACAACAGAAAGTACAGTAGCTTCAGAAAGAGAAAGAAAGATTCACGAACCAGCTGGAAGCAAAAAGAAAAGTTTCAGAAAGGCTAGAGAAACTTAATCAAGCAAAAGAACAAATCGAAAGAATGCAAAGAGAAATTGAAGAAAGAAAAGAATAAGAAAACAGCTCATTGTGGCAAGACTCACCACACTAGAATTCTGGCCAGAACAGAAGAACCCCGAAAGAAAATTTCTTCGTGGGTAATAGAATCTCGCAATTCGTGGATCCAGAATCACCACTCTCAATAGGGTTGCAAACTGCACCATGGCCATCAAAGTTCAAGCCAGTCTCTCTCCCAAAATATAACGGCTTCGGAAACTCCAGACAGTTCCTCATGAGCTATGAATTGTCTATGAATTCAGCAGGAGGAGATGATGTCACGCTGGCCAAATCCTTCATCATTGCATGCGAAGGCCCAATTCTGAATTGGTACTCTCAGCTACAACCACACTCAGTTTGCAGCTGAGTCGATCTCAAGACAAAGTTCATTCAGGCATTCCAGATATTTCATGAAACAACAGCTCAGTCATCAGATTTGTACAACTGCAAGCAGAAAGACAAGGAGCCATTGCGGAACTTTGTAAGAAGGTTCATGCAGCAAAGATCCCAGATCCCCGAAGGAAATGATAAAACAACGATACATACGCTGATCAAGGGTCTGACTCCAAGACCAACAACCTCACATCTGACCCGAAAAAACCTAAAAGCATTGATGAACTTTTTCATGAACTAGATTAATACATCATGTCTGATGAAGATCACCGTAGGAGAGTTGTTGAACGAAATGAGGCAAGGCAAGACAACACAGGAACAATGTGGAGACCTCACTTTCAAAACCCACGAAACATAAATAACGTGGAAAATCCATAATTCAAACAAGACAACAGACCAAACACAAGAGGAGGTTTTGCACCTAGGGGAAGAAGAAGGGGAAGGGGAAGAGGACCCTCGAAACTCATAAACCATAACCCAAGAGATCCATACATCTACTGCCAATATCACAGAAGAGGTCACAACACCAAAGGGTGCCTAGAAACCAAGAAGAACATCGCTAGAATTCAACAAGAGAAAGCCATGATGAACATTGCCTCCACAATGCCGAACTAACTTCGCCCAAGCTTCTGGCAACCACTGTTCGTGAATTCTCAACTAAATCCCGTCACAATGCAACAGTTCCAGCAACCACAGCCATCTTGGCAACCTTCTCAGCAGTTCTATCCTCAGTCTCAGGCAATTCAATCAACTCAGCAACCGCAACAAATTCAAGAAATATTGCCACCACCACCTGACAATTCGTCAAGTCCAAAATTGAGTTCAAGAACTCAAAACCCAAAAGTTTTGCCCTCTTTTGGAACTATCATGCCCATCCAGGAGGATCGGCTATGGAGTTCGAAACAAAAAGGCAGAGAAACAATTACTTTAGATCTGTGCACACCATCATCAATGATGGCCCGGCCGCACGGCCAGAGTGGGCCAAAGTTCCCATCACATTCACTGAAGAAGACTCAGATTGAAGTCCACGAATCACAACAATGCCATGGTCATTGAAGTGAACATAGCTGGATGGGTCATCGGGAAGATTCTAGTGGATAATGGAAGTTCGGCAGACATCTTATTCTTGAAAACTTTCGAGAAGATGAATTTGAGTCAGCATATGTTGCACCCACTAGAATACCCACTGCTGGGCTTCGGAGGGAAACCAATCAAGCCAGTAGGAAAAATATCTCTTCCTGCATCTTTCGGAGATCTTGACAATGCTAGAACAGAAACTCTTAGTTTTGACGTGGTTGATATGTACCATCCATACCTCACGATTTTCGGCAGAGGTTTCATGAACAAATTCGATGCAGTCATAAGGCATCAGTTCTTGTGCATGAAGATGCCAGCTCCCAAAGGAGTCATCACTGTATTCGGCAGTCAACAAGAGGCTCGAAACATAGAAAAGGGCCATACCCCAGGGCAAACCAATGTGCATCAGCTGAATTCTACCGAAGAAAAGAATGAACCTTAAATTGAGGCCAAGCGAGACAAAGAAAAGATCGAGATAGCCGCTGATGGTTAGACCAAGAAAGTATACTTGGACGACATGCCCGATAGAGCAGTCACGATAGGGGCTCATCTTAGCCCCGAAGAAGAAAATGAGCTCGTGCGATTCTTAAACAAGAACAAAGATGTCTTCTCTTGGTCAGCTAAAGACCTGCAAGGTGTCGACAGAGACATCATCGAGCATACTCTGGAAACAGATGTGAAAATACCTTCGAAAAAGCAGAAACTCAGGAAAATGTCCGAAGAAAAAGTAAAGGCAGTAGAAGCTAAGGTGCAAAGGCTTCAAGACGCAAAAGTGATCAGAGAAGTTTTGTATCCTCTCTGGTTGGCCAACACTATACCGGTAAAGAAGAAAAACGGGAAGTGGAGAATGTGTGTAGACTTCACATATCTGAACAAGGCATGCAAGAAGGACGATTTTCCTTTGGAAAGGGTAGACAAGATCGTGGATGATGCCGCCAACAGTGAGATGCTCTCACTTTGGATATGTTTTCAGGATATCATCAAATAAGAGTGTGAAGAGAAGACGAGGAGAAAACAAGTTTCATCACTCCTTTCGGAACATTTTGTTTCGTCAGGATGCCAGAAGGACTGAAAAATGCAGGGTGCACTTTCTCAAGAATGATAGCAATAGTCCTCCATCCTCATCTTTGGATAAAAATTCTAGCATATGTCGACGACATAGTCTTCAAGAACATTCAAAGGAAAGACCACATCAGTGATTTGGTAGAAACTTTCGCGAACCTTTGAGCAGCAAATCTCAAATTGAATCCTGAGAAATGCGTCTTCGGCATTCACAAGGGAAAAGTTCTTTGATGTCTGGTTTCAACAAAAGGCATAGAAGCAAATCTGGACAAAATCAAGGCGCTAATTGAAATGCAAGACCCAGTTTCAGTGAAAGATGTGCAAAAGTTGACAGGAAGAGTTGCTGCTCTCTACAGGTTCATTCCTAGAACTGCAGAGAGAAGCTTGCCTTTCTTCCAAATTCTCCGAAGTTCCAAGAATTTTCAGTGGTCCGAAGCTCAGAAACAAGCTTTCCAAGAACTCAAAGACTATCTGTCAAACATGACCAAGTTGTGCCCTCCAGAACAAAAATCGTCACTTTTGTTGTATTTGTCTGCTTCAAATTCGCCTGTAAGTGCCGTGCTAGTACAAGAGAAAGAAGAAGAAGGAAAACTCAAGCAGATCCCGGTATACTTTGCTTCAGAAGCTCTCTCAGGATCCAAACTCTTCTATTCTGAGTTAGAGAAGATAGCATATGCAGTTGTAATGGCTGCGAGAAAACTAAGGCATTACTTTGAGGGTCATAGGATAAGGGTTATCACGAATCAACTGCTGAATGATTTGTTCGCGAATAAAGAAGCATCTACCCGAATCATCAAGTGGGGTGCTGAACTATCAGAATACACTGTTGACTTCGAGAAAAGAAGTGCAATCAAATTGCAAGTCTTGGCAGATTTCGTTGTAGATTGGGCTTCGCCAACTCATAACCTTGGTGTAGACATGCTCATAGCATGGGTGGTGCAGTGTGATGTAGCTTGGTGTCCCAAAGGAGTTGGAATATCAACAGTTGTATCATCTCTGACAGGAATCGTGACAAGATATGCTGCTCGACTTATCTTCACGAATGATGAGCATTCTACAAACAACACTACCGAATATGAAGATCTGCTTCTAGCCTTAAGGAAAATGAAAGCTCTGGGTCAACAAACCTTCATCATGAAGACAGACTCCAAAGTTATTCGGGAACATATTGAGAAAGAGAGCGAAGTAAGCAATCCTGTTTTGATGAAGTACCTTGAGAAGACAAGAGAGATGGAAAGGCATTTCAAAAGTTATTCAGTTCAACACATGCCAAGAGATGACAACAACGAGGCAGACAAGTTGGCCAAAGCAGCAGCTAGAAATCAAGGAATGCCACCTGATGTGTTCTTCGAAATCATCAAAGAACCATCTATCAAAGAATCAAAGCCAAAATTCGTGAATGTTGTGGAGATTCGCGATTGGAGAGCCGAGATCATGGCATACTTGAGGGGTCACTACGAACCACAAGATGAATTGGAGGAAAAAAGATTGAAGCAAAGGGCAATGGGCAACCCAGTGGTAAATGGAGAGTTATACAAATCACGAGTTACCGAACCATGGCTAAGGTGCATTACCTCCAAAAAAGGTGTTGAACTTCTCAAGGAGATTCATAGCGGATTCTGCGGTGCACATATAGGCACAAGGGCTCTAGCAAGCAAATCAATAAAGCAAGGATTCTACTGGCCTACCATAAACATTGATGCGAAGAAGCTAGTTCGGGAATGTGAAGCATGTCAAAAAATAGCGAATAAGCAAAACTTGCCATCCATGCTAGTCCACCTAATTCCTCAGTCAAGGCCTTTGCAAAGGTAGGGAATGGATCTAGTTGGATCACTGCCAACGGCTCAAGGAAATTGCAAATTCGTAGCTGTGGTCTGGATTACTTCACCAAATGGGTGGGAGCAAAAGCATTGGCGAATATCACAGCACCAACAATCTAGAAACTTTTCTGGCAAAACATAATCTGCAGATTTGGGGTACCACGAGAGTTGACCGTTGATAATGGGAAGCAATTCGGCTGTTACTCCTTCAAAGAATACTACAAAACTTTGTGCACTCACGCGAAGTTTTCGTCGATATATCCTATAGTCTAATGGAGCTATTGAAATAGCAAATGGGCTGATATTTTCAGGAATCAAGAACTGTTTGTTTGACCAAAAGAAGGGCAAGTGGACTGATGAATTACCAAAAGTAATCTGGTCTCATAACACCACAATATCAAGAGCAATGGGTTTCACACCTTTTCGCTTACTCTTTGGCACCGAAGCAATAACACTAGAAGAAATTAAGAATGAAAGCATGAGAGTGCAGAAGGCAAAAGAAATCGAAGAAGTTGACATAAAAGTAGAGAAAGATATGATTGACCTAATGATCCTCGAAGCTGCTGAAAACATCGAGAAGTACCAGAAAGAAACTAAGGCATGGAAGGATAGGAAAGTGGTCAGAAAAGACATCAAGACTGGTAATTTAGTTCTGAAAAGAAAGAAGAATTGAGAGAACCCTGGGAAACTTCAAGAATCATGGGAGGGGCCATACATAGCAAAGGAAGCAAACATGCTAGGGGCTTTTCGTTTGCTAGATCAAACTGACGAAGAGTTGCCACATTTATGGAATGCTGACAACTTGAAGAGGTATTACACTTGAGAATCTCGAAGTTAGTTAGATTTATTTTTCAGTATTTCTTTTCGCGAGTTTACATTCTGTAAAAATGCAAAAATTTGAATCACGAGTCTATAAGTGGTTTCGGGAACAAAAACATTTACTTTTTTCGCAATTACCTTAGAATAAGGAGGACCGTACTCTTTTCCTTGCAAAGGGGGCTCTAATTCAAGAGGCAAGGTTTTTAGCAAGGCGGATCCTATGTAAATACTCTTTGTGCTATATATGAAAAGAGTCCCCCCCAAATCATGCGTCTTGTGAATTCTACCATGAGAAATAATTCATGAAAGTTCGTGAGAAGGCTCCGTGATAGTCGAAATTCCATCGTGTGAAAGAAAAGTTCATGAGAAGGCTCTGTGATAGCCAAAATTCCATCGCATGAAAGAAAAGTTTGCAAGAAGGCTCTGTGATAGCCAAAATTCCATCGTGTGAAAGAAAAGTTTGTGAGAAGGCTCCGTGATAGACAAAATTCCATCGCATGAAAGAAAAGTTCGCGAGAAGGCTTCGTGATAACCGAAATTCCATCGTATCAAAGAAAAGTTCGTGAGAAAGCTCAGTGAAAGCTGAAATTCCATTATGTGAAAGAAAAGTTTGTGAAGGGGCTCCATGATAGCCGAAGGCTCCGTGAAAGCCTAAAATCGTTGTGGCCTAGATCCCATCGTGAAGGAATGTCCTACCAATAGTTCGGAAACAATTGAGGATTGTGACTAACGAACTATATATGTTTTTTGCTAAGAAATTATATGCGTAAAAAGGTGTCAAGTAAAAGTTACGAATCACACTTACAATGATTCATTCCAATACTATCAGAAAAATTCTCCTTCAAGAGGCCAAGGGGCTAGCCCCCCCCGAAAGCTAATATTCGTAAGATAGGATGGTTGAAGCAACTGAAGGTTGTGATATCAACCCGGGCAAGTGTGCCAAGCGAGCAAAGTCCACAAAATTCATTAAACAAATTTTGTCGACTTACACTAGAATCCTTGTGATTTCAAAATTCGCGAAACAATCCACAACGAGTTCGTGAAACAAAACATTAGAGGAGAGCTTTCGATTTTCAGACTACCATGAAATTTTGCATGCAAAATGGAAGGTGGGGAAGGGTGACATTTTTTCTCAAGAAAAATGTCTTTATTGCCTTAGTTACATACAAAATTTCGTAGAAAGTTCGTTACATAGCATCAAGGAGTCGAGAATTCTGTACGAAAGTTCGACAATATGGGCTGGGTCGCGACCACTATTTTCAGCAATATCACTAGCATAAGCGAAATCGTAATCGCTAGTCTTGGGGCTAGGGGGATCCGTCTTCATGAAAGTTTGAGAGCTCGAAGCTTCAGTAATAGGAACATAGTCGTCACATTGAAGAAAGAACCAAGACAAATCAAAACTACGTATCGAGAAATCCAGACAAGCTTCAAGCCAAAAATTGGAAAAGTCACGCTCAGGATAAGCTTCCTTGAATAAGCGCCAAGCTTCACCACTAACTACTTGATTTCCACGATGCATTTGTAAAGGTATCATGTCCTGCGCAGGCCCACCTTGCAGGACCTGTGCAGGTTAAAGTTTACAAAACAACCATTCAGAGAAGGGATCACAACCCATGAATTTACAAGTTTTTTACAACAACTTCAAAAATAAGTGTTCGAGCATTTCAGCCGGTGATGTCAACCTTCAAGGAAGTATCATCGTGTTCAGAACTAGCTTCAGCTCCACCATCGTCATCATTGTTACTGTCACTACCGCCATCACCGCCTTCTTCACTTGAATCCTCCTCTTCATTGTCAGCTTCATCGTTCTCCTCAGTTTCAGAAGAAGACTCTGGAACTTCAACGCCCTTGCCGCGCATTTCTTTTTGAATCATCTAAAGAAACACCAAAAGAAACAAAAGACGTAAGAAAACCAAGAAGAAAAATTCATGAAATTCGAAAAAAACCAATGATGTCTTTTAGAAACTAACCCGGTCCAACTTAGCGTGTGCAATCTTCTTCGCAACCTCTTTCCCACTGGCAAACCAAAATTCCCTCGCGAACTTGATCTTGATAGCCAATACATCTTCATTAGCACAGATGATCGAAGTGCTTGAGGCGTCAGGAAAGTGCGCAAGTTTCTCATGAAACTTCGCAAGGTCGGTACAGTCAAAGTCGTGAAGAAGTTTCAGAATGCTCTCCACTAAGAAAGCAGTGGAAAAATCACTTGCACCTGATATGACCCCAAGAAGTGCCTTGAATTTAGTATCGATCCAGCCCATGAAATCAAAGATTTCTTCACTGACAGGAAAAGGAGCAGGGCGAACGCCAAAGTCTCTCAAAGCCTTTCTATACTCCTCGAACAGGAGCTTCAGCTTATTCATAATCTCTACAACCTCTTGTCCTGAAGCTTCATCTCGCTTAGCTAAAGCCTTCTCAGCTAATAGTCTTGAAGCTCTTTACTACTCAGAGTCTTCGCAAGATCGGCATTGTTGACATGAAGACCTTCAACAGCTTTAGAAGACTTGTCATGATCCTTGCGAAGATTTTCAATCAACTTTAAGTGCTCATCATGAGTTTTTCTGTAACTTCTCAAGACCTTTTCTCGAATTCTCAAGGGCATCCTCGGAAATCTTCTTCTCATCGTGGCATTTCTTCAGGGCATCAGCAAGATCGACGACCTTCTTCTCCAAATCTATATTTGCAACCTAGCCAAGTTAAACTCCCGCTTTAACTTCTTCGACTCACTAGACATCTTCTTGATGGTTTCCTGTCTCTCTTGTAACCGCTCAACAGTAACTTTCCCGAGAATCGAAGTATTTAAAGCATAGGCCTTGCGATAACTTTCAAGCTCAGAAGGTGAAAACTTGCGAAGGGCTGCCTCAAAATCTGGGAAGTTCAAAGTAGTAAGTCACACTAAAAAGGTAAGAAAAATATAAAATAACAAGAAAAGTTAAAATAGGATCCAAGTAAAAAGAAAATGTGACAACCCACCCAGGAAAATACCGCACTATCGCCTAAACCAATCCGCTTTGGTCATTAAGCAATAATAAAGTATCATCCTTTCATTAGTTGTCGGGTTAACACCCAGTGGAATCACTTTACATAGCAACACGGATCGACATATATGCACTAAAACTCGCGCGAAGGCGAGTCCAGAGACAACTCATAATTAACATCCCAAATTACCCCGAAGGGTTTAATTATTACAAAACGGAGTCTTTGACATGACAACAAAGTTCAGAGTTTTGAAAACAGTGGAATTAAACTAAGCGAAGCAAGGAACATCACGGGATGCCTGCCATGATGCCTTCAATCATCGTCTTCCACCCACTCCAGCTCCCAGCCAGGCGGGATCTCTCCTGGCCACACATCAGCAAAGGTATTACCTGGAACAACAGATTACAGCAAGGCTGAGTATACTAATACTCAACAAGACTTAACCATCAAGTGATAACTACATCACCGAACTCTAGACATGAGAGGCTTTTTGGCCACTAGGGTTTCTTTAGCTGAAAAGCAACAAAGAGTAGGTCCTTACTTTCAAGTTTTAGCACAAGTTCTAGTTGGTTATTCTTTTCTAAGTTAGCAAGCTATTGCAAGTAGGAGTTGAGCAAGACAATTAATTAGGCATAAATATTCATCAACTTCCATCATTAGGGACATCATGGCCAGTCGAGTAAGTAGTCTCAGATAACGGTGAGAGGCCGACAACTAATTGATTTAAACCTTGCAAGGTAGACCTAAACACACGATGGGATGCCGCCGTGAGGACAACCACCAAGCGGTCCCCAAAAATCTTCGGATCGGGATCGAATCTTACAGTCTTTGGTACAGGCTATCCGGTATACCCCGCGAGGCACCCGGACTCACTATGCACCACCGGTAGCTAGCTGTGAGACGCATCCCAAGAGTAGTAACATAGGCTTACCGTACCCATTTTCGACAAGTGTTTAGTACATTCAAACAGTTAACCAACGCAGCCATTGGACTGAAGTCCACATCCCGTGCTCTCACCACATGAGTGATCCATTTAGAGAGATCTTATGATTCCAACATAAGAACCTATTCTCGCGAGTGATAGACAGCAATTGACTTGTAACGGTCCTATAACATAGCAGCTATTGACCTATCATTCTAGTAAAGGACATAGGTACCTAGGGTTCATGCATCTAGGGTTTCATTTCAACTCCTGAACGTAAAAGCACAATCATACAGAGATAATGGCATAAGAGTTTAAAACACTAGGGTTGATGCACCGGGGCTTGCCTTCGTCAGCACAGTTAGTCTGCTGGCCCTCGGTGTCCTCGGTCACTTCCACGTACTGCAGCTCCGCGTCAGCTCCTCCTTCCTTGGCTTCCGGCACAAGAGCGTAGTTACCGTCAGGGAGTTCTACGCGGAATGCAATGCAAGGTTTAGGTGGAGTGAGGGTTATTTATTTTACCCAACTCTTGTTGGCCATATTCACCTAGATAAATCTTTAATTACTAATTATTTTTCGTTAAGGTTATTATAATTATAATTGCGAGCCTATTATTCCTTTAATCTTTTTAATAGTGATTGTGTGCACATCTATGCAATTAATTCCATTTAATTTCACAAAACAGCAAGGGTGAAACCGTAAACCCTAAATAGGCTAAGTAACCACTTAATGGAATTACAAAATCTCAAAGATTGATTTTGCCTAATTAAATTCTAATAGGAAGCTTATGCGCACCCTAACTTTTAATGGCACAAAATAAACACAACAGCAAGGACATGCCACTGGACCAACTTTACACTTAAAAGAGCCCTCATTTAAAATTCATCTAGCAAAAGCATTTCCTAGCCATAACTATTATGAGAAAAGCTTAACTAAATAAATAACGATTCTGCACCCTAACTCTTTACCACAGCCACTCTGGCCCTAACTAAGCTCAAGAAACCAGCAAGTTCAACTCAGAGATATTTGCAATATACATTTAAAGGTAACTCTAAGCATAAATCAATATTTAATATTTCTAATAGAGATACATTTATGATAAATTCAGAAAAGTTACATCTAGGGATAACATGAACATAGCCACAAGTTCAGCACACAAATCATTTTATATTTTGCTATAAAAATCAATAAGACAGATATGGAATATATACAAGGAAATTTATATAAAGATATCTACACATTAACTTTATGCAAAATTTTGCCCAGACCCTACACTTGATAAAACTAGCAACATATCCAAAGTTCAGCTCCAAACCTCTTCTAGATTTTGAACTACAACAAAATGAGGTCAAACTCAATTCGAATTTTAATTAAAAATTCTTAAACCAAAACTATGGTCATGCTTCGCAAAAGTTGTAGGTCTTTACTCACTGAACCCAACAAAATTGCTTTGGCGTTTTTCTGGATTTTCTACGATTTTCTAGGATTTTATCAAGTCACTGGACTAAAGTGCTAGGAAACTAAGATTCAAATCCTTACAACTAGGTCCTGGATTCACAACTATGCCCTCAGTGTTCACAACAATGCCCTCCGGCGGCGGGGTGGGCTCGCCGGCGGCGAACGACGGCCGGAGGAGGTGCGCAAGCGGCACGGGAGGGCGATTGGGCTTAGCAGTGATCTATGCGCGGCGACGGTTGGGTCGGGGAGGCTGCCGGTGGGCAGCGGCGGCGCTTCCGCCACAGCTCGGGTTCCAGCGAGGGGAGGGCGAATGCGCACAAACAAGTGGCAGTGGAAGCTCCCGTGGGTCCTTGGGAAGGTGCCCAGTCGCTTGCCCGGCGGTGAAAGTGGGTGGACGGACGTGCTCGCCGTGGCGGCGACAATGGCGGGTGGCGGTGCGACGTGCGCGCGGGGAGGCTCACGGGTGGCCCTTTTATAGGCGGGCCCGTGCACGGGGGCGAGCAGTGGGTGTCTCGGTGCGCTTGGAGTCGAAATTAAGGGGCAGCGCTGTTGACGGTGAAATTCTGTCAACCTAGCCATGAGTTTACCTTCGGTGTTGGCATGAGTTCTATATCTTATCCATTGGTACTAACCCCCTTGATATAACAAGTTCATTCGTGCATGTCGGTTTTGGAGTTTAGTGTTTATGCAGGGTTTTAGTGTTGAAAGCAAGACTTCCAAGATAAGTTCATCAAGAACCTTATGACAAGACCTTGAAGCCCGGTACAAGTCATGCAATGAAGCAAACTTGACTCCAAGAAGCCCAAGGACCAAACCCGAAAAGATGACAAACTCTGAGGACCTAGCCAGAAAAGTGCCGAATCTTGCGGGACAAGGAGCTTCATCCAACTCGGAGAGAAACTGACGACAAGGGCCCACATGCAGAAGAGGGAAGGATCTAGAAGACTCGGGAACCGACACCTCGCGAAGGAGGCAGCTAACTGGGCCGAAGTGGGCCCAGGCCGGTTGGCCCAGGCCGACCGACCCAGCCCATTTTGGGGCCCAGTCAGCCCCCCTTGACCTAGCCGCCATTCAGACTATTTATAGCCCTGAGGCCAAGAGACACGCATCAATCTATTCGTCATCGGCCGCCGAGGAGCAGAGAAGGGAGGGACACCATCTCAGAGAGGAGAGGGTCGAGCTAGTTGACTAGGGTCTCCCTAGTCGACGTGGGAACCTTGCAAGGAAGACCACGTCGGTTTTCCCGGAGCTAGAAGCAAGATCGAGGTAGGATCCCGGTGGTGATCTTGGTTCGTGTATCATGTACTAGTTGATGTAACAAGTTGCAATCCGATTTTTAGCGACTAAGTGTTTCTCCGAAGTCTTCGTTTTCGATCAGCTTTTCTTATCTTAGATCTATTCTCGAGATAGATCACACAGGGTGTTCTTGTAGCCGTGGTGCACGCCTCACCTTCCGAAAGATCTCGACTTGTCCTCGGACTCGCCCTAGACTACCCGCATGAATAGGGGTGCGTTGTGACAGAATGGTGGGTCCAAAAGGCGGGCATTTTCAGAGTCAGACGGGAAACCATGGTTTAAAGAGACTTCTAATGAGATTAAACTTGCTACTTCTTTTGCTTGGAACTTCAACAAAATGCTTGATCCGATCTCTCTAGATCGGTTTATTTATCCCCCTCTATCTCTTGCTACCTCCGGTCTTTAGTAGATTAGATTCGTTTTGATGTTCTTTAAGATTAGATGCATAGGTTTCACCTCTCGAAGATTGAAGTTACTTGGCATTACTAGATCACCTCTTGCATCACACATTTGTTCCACAGATTCGATACCTTGGGTTCACCACTCGAGGGAAGAAGGGTCCCTTGACTACGACGGGAGACTTGGTCCGCTTGCAAGTCTACTTGAACTTTAACACGAATATACACCGTCAACAAGCCCCTTTTTCTGGCGCCGTTGCCGGGGAACAAGTGATCAAGATTTGATCTTTTATTGCTTTTTGTGTAATTTTCAATTTTCTTTTAGTTTTTTTTGCATCTACTAACTTTTGATCATCCTCAAAAACAATCTAATCTAGTTTGTCTAACCCTAATTTTCTTAGATTTGTTCTTACTTTCCATTTTTTGTATGTTTTGTTTATCATTAACCCTAACAGGAGATGGACGGCTACCTCTCCAACAAACCCGATAATTTTGTGGATGATCCAAAAAAACTTTACAGGCTAAGGAGACGCGAAGCACATCAAGCTAAAAAGCTGGATTTTGTAGATTCAAAGTCGGAAGACGAAGGATCGTTGAAATCTCCGAAGAATTCACCACCTCAAAGTCCTCGGGAGAATCGACTTCCACCGATGGAAGAACAACCGCAAGAACGCAAGATCGGGTGTCACACCCGATTTTACAAGGAAAACCGAATGCATCTCATATGTGCGCCCGGATCAAGTTACACACACATGATAGACAATAGAGTGTAATACCATAACTGTAATCAAAGCGTACAAGAGTTTAACCGATACAATATTCAATTATTACACTCAGACAGGTGGACTCGAAGGTCCGAACACAAAACGATAACTAAAACGAGTAGCTCCTTCTTCAACTTCCACAGGCATAATGACTGGGGGATCCACATGCCTTAGAACTCCTCGCAGTCGCTCCAGTACTCCTCACCGATGTTCTCCTCTGAACAGCGATAAGCAAGGGTGAGCACTGTTATGGTTGGAGCTCAGCAAGTGGGGGAAACATGCATGGCTACCAAGGATAGTCTATGGTTTACAGCGGTTAGCATTTTATAAGTTGGTCAAATTTTAATTAACAACACCTACTTACTAGATGTAAGTTTATACTAACCCACTTAACTTTAAAAGACATCCCAAGCCAAAAACCCACAAGATCCATGATTTACATCCATCTTTAAGTTTGATTATCATGTGAGCGTCCAAGCTGCTCTTGACCGTGAGCACGGCTGATCGATCAGTTTTAACTCTGCAGAGGTTGTACACTTTACCCACAGTTCGTGTTCCCCAAGTTGCCTGGGTTAGCTAGACCCTTAAACACTTCCAAGGTGAGTGGCTAGGGGTCCACTACGAAGCCTTTACAAAGGAAAGCAGAGAAACCAACAGCCCGCGACAATTACAGCTCAGGGCGGACCATAACACTCCCTAATGGTCAGCACCTTAGCAAAGACTGCTACCCCAGAAGAACCGGGCTATACCCCTGCAACCCCGAGCCCCCTGTGCCCCTCTCGGAAAAAGGCTATCAGATAAATCCACTCTCCTAATTAATTGGCTAATCCAGAGCCATGTGGACTGTGGTTGTAATGTTATCTTGGGTGGTTCTCCATGTTCCGATTAAAAGAATGTGATCTTTGACTTAAACATAACCAACATTTCATTAAAATAACAGATAAAAACATAAACCAACATGACCAGCCCAAGTTGAGCAAACTAAGCAATTATCTACCCAAAGCATTTGTTAAACAGGGTTGATCAAGGTAACAAGGTGAAATATCTAGTCAAGTCCTTAGAAAGGTGTTTGCCCATCAATTTAATGCATAGCAACAGATAAAGTAAACATTGTTTAAGCATGCAGTGATATAGGTTCAAAAGAGAAAATGCAAAGGGGGAAGCCACTTGCCTTCCTTTACAAATTGGGTATCTTCCTCTTCGTAGACAGGCTCTTCCTGATCACCTCCAATGGGGAGCTGAGACGAAATAGGCACGATATCTACGCACAAGAATATACAACAAAGAATAAATAAACAGTACACCAAACAGTAACAAAAGCTGAAAACACACTGTATAAATGATTCTACTCGCTGAAATGATCATTTCGGTATATAGAACGCTAAAAGCGGAGTTAAAACAAGAAAGATATAATTAAAAGAAGTTACAGGGACCATTCTGCAAGAAAACTAAATCTACAGGACTTTTATAAACAAAACTAGGGGCTAAAACATAATTTCATATAAAAACTAAAGGGCTAACCTGCTAAATCCAATGAAAAGGACCTCGGGTGCTATTATACAGAGATGGCAGGGGCTAGATCATAAGTTTCAGGACCTGATTGCAAGGATTTGTATAGGTGGGAGGACCGGCATGTAAAAACAAGAAAGTCTAGGGGCTCTTAAAAGAAAGCGGCTTGATTAAGCCATGGATCTTTGATCCAATGGCCGCGGCTGCGGTGGACCGCGCCGTGAACCCGGTGCACGGGTCCACGGTTGACCACACCGAAGGGGTACGCCCCGCTTTGATTAGAACCGTCCGCACAAGATCCAGCGGCCGAGGTCGTGTGCACGCGAGGGACGGCGGCATGCGTGCCGGAAACAGAGGTGGCGCAGCGGCGCTTCGCTAGAAGATCGCCGGCGCACCCTAGATCGGCCTACATGGCATCAATTCGCGCGCGAGCAAGCTCTACATGTAGCTGGGAAGCAAGCGCACGCACACATGGGTTCAAAGGAGTGGCTCGTGCACCCATGGTGGCCGACACCGAAAGGGGGCGACACGGGGTTCGCTGGCGTGCGGGCGCCAGTGCTGCGGTGCGCGTGGAGGACAAAGAACGGTGGCGAAGTGTTGCTCACCACTCAAGGACGAAGATGATGAGCTTGCTGGCGAGGAAGAAGCTGTGGTGGCGAGGATCAGCGACGTCGGCGGCTCGGGCGGCACTCCGGTGGAGGACAGGGGCGTAGCTCCTGAGAGCATCGAGGGCGTGAACCTGCGGCAAGGAAAACTCACCGGGCGCCGGTGCAACTCCAGAGAAAAAGAAAGGGAGAGAGGGTTGAGTTCTTCACTGGCGACGTGAGCTCCACCACCGGCTATGGCGGAACTGAGGCGGCGGCAATGCTGATCAGGCGACTCAGGCGTGTTTGGGTGTGATGTGAGTGCAAAGGGGAGGGCGTGAGATCAAGCTCGAGCTTGAATAGAGATAGAGGGAAAGGAAAGGGGGAACGGTAGGGCGCGGAGGCCGGCGGCTTACCATAGATGGCCGGCGGGCTTCACGGGAGGTGGGGCTAAGAAACGGAAGGAGAAATGAGGGAGGAGGGAAGGCGCGGGGATTAATTGCCATAAAATGCGACTTAAGGGAGGAAAGGAAGGCAAGGGGAGGCGGCGGGCGCGGCCAGAGCTGCAGCGGTGCACAACTGGGCAGAGCAGAGGAAAGGAAAGGGGAGGAAGAAGGGAGAGGGAGGCGCCGACAGGTGGGGCCCCGGTGTCAGTGGCTGCGGGGAAAAAAGAAAAAAAGACGGCACGGACGCGGGCCGTGCGGGAGAAGCCTAGGTGGGCCGGTGGGCCGCTGGGCTGAAAGGTTAAGGAGGTCCCTTTTTCTTTTTTTCCAAACTCAATTAAAACCAACTTTTAAACTCAAATTCATTTCAAAACTTTTCAAACTTTTCACAAAATTTATAAACCTTCTTAGACCTCACACAAGCAACCAAAATGCATGCATAGCCAAATAATGATGCACAATCACTTATTGTCTCTAGTTAAATTAAATTAAATTAAATAGTTTAGAGCTCAAATTTAAATGACATTTCATTTTAAACCTTAAGACTATGTTAACATGTTACTAGGTAAATTTTTATTGATGGAATTTTTTAGGGTGTCACATCGGGGAGCTATGCACCCCGGACATCGTCGACCTACCAATCTTGAACCTCGCGGAGATCGGAAGGCCTTTCGAGATCAAGACCTCAACAATCCGCATGGTGCAACATTCACCCTTCACTGGTAAAGAGGATTCGAACCTTCACCTCCAAGCGTTCATTTAACTTTGTCAGACGTTCAACATGGACGGGGTGACTCAAGATCAAATGAGGGCAAGACTCTTTCCGTTCTCGCTACTCGGGAAGGCTTTGCAATGGTTCCACTCTCAACCGGCGGAGACGGTGCAAAATTGCAACGCGTTGATGAGGGCCTTCATGAAGGAATACTACTCGCCGGGTAAAACTCAAAGCTTGCGTGATAAGATTGCCACTTTTGCTCAATATCCTACGGAAACTATCTCGGAGGCATTCGAGCGCTTCAATGAGTACACTCGGGCGGTTCCATATCACAAGTTCCCGAAGGAGGACCTCGTGCAAAAGTTCTACCAAGGACTCACCATGGCATCAAGGACAATCATCGATGCTTCGGCGGGAGGATCTATCATCGAGCTTATGCCAACTCAAGATTTCACTCTATTCAAGAAGGTCGCGGACAATGACACGTGGGTGTCGTCGGGACGCTTACTTCTGGTTCAACCCACGGGGAACGTCAAAGGAGTCTTGCAAGTGGAGAAGGAAAACATTCTTGAAGGCAAGATCGATTCACTCATGCTGAGGTTGGAGAAGATGGAGATAGAAAAGAAAGAAGCTCAAGACTTAAAGGTTGCCGAAGCAAGATCCACATGTGAAGAGTGTGGAGAGTATGGCCATGTCCACAAGGATTGTCCGGAGGAAGCCAAGGTGCTCGACTACATGAGGAAGGGAGATTTGCCGAACTTCCGCTACGGGCAAGGTAGACCTCAATTTAATGCAAGCTCATCCATTCCAAATTCGGTTTCGCTTCATATACAATTGAAAGACTTCATGGACGAGCAAGCTAAGATCAACAAGGACACCCTCACTAAGTTCAAGGCCATAGACAAGGTGTCGGAGAACATCGATAGCAAAGTGACGGAGGTCGGAAGCTCCAACCATAAAGTGCTCAACATGATGAAGATGCTCGAGATGTAAGTGGGACAACTTGCTGGGCGCCTCACTACTAATGAAGGGAAGCTTTCGGGACAACCTAAAGGTCCCGAATCAGCGAAGGCTATTCAAACATGTTTGGGAAAGGAGACCGAAGATCTGGAACATTCCACAGGAGCAAGGAAGCCTAAACCATCCGCCAAGGTGGAGGAATTTGCTAAGGAGGAAGGTACAGAGATCGTCACCGAAGAGCCCGAGTTTGAGATGCCGGGAGAAGACACGAAGATACCACAACTCAAGCCACGCTACTTCCGAGGTAAACTTGACAACCACTTTGAGAAGTTTGTGGAGGTTGTGCGTAGACTTAGCATCAACATGCCGTTATTGGAATCCCTTCAAGTTCCTACATATTCTCGTTACTTCAAAGACATCCTTGCAAATAAGTATGAGATAGCAACACTCGGGGTAGATCATGTCAAGATGTCCGAGCAATGTAGTGCCTCTATTGCAAATGGACTAGAGAAGCAAAAAGACCCCGGATGCCCGACAATTCCATGCTCCATTGGTTCATTCAACTTCGAGAAGGCATTATGCGACCTTAGAGATAGTGTGAGCGTCATGCCAAGGGATGTGTTCAAGAAGCTACGCCTACCATTGGAGCCTATGGGTATGTGTTTGGAATTGGGTGATAACTCCATTCGCTATCCCTTTGGCATCACCGAAGATGTGCCCGTGAAGGTCGGACACCACTTCATCCCCGTCGACTTCGTGGTACTTGAGATGAGAGAGAGGGAGAAGCCACCACTCGTCCTTGGGAGGCCTTTCCTCAAGACCGTGGGAGCTACCATTGATGTTGGCAAGGGGGATATCATGTTCGACATCAACGGAGAAAGGAGTTCCTTCAAGTTTCGACCACGCCTCGAGGTATGCAATATGATCGAAGTTAAATATGTTCCACCTCATAGTCGCGTTGTTAAGGAAGAACCAAGGAAGTAGGAAGAGCTGAAGAAGAAGGAAGAGCCGAAGAAGAAGGACGTGAAGAAAATCAAGGAAGATGTTGCATCAGTCAAGACAAAGGAACAAAAGCCGCCTTTGAAGACCAAAAAGATGACTAAGCCGGAGAATAAGCCCGTGACCAAGATGGTGCAGAAGTGGGTACACAAGATTGCAACACCCGCAAAGAGCGTTGATTCGAAGTAATCAAGTGAAGAAGTCTAGCCATGGACTATAAACGAAGCGCTAGGCGGGAGGCAACCTGTTTCGTTAAGTCAGGAATAAGCTACCGGGAGGACAACCCGATTCCAGGTTTTTCGAGTATTTTCAAGTAATTTAGTTTTGAAATTTACTACACAAAGACATTAGACTTAGAAGTGGTTGAACAAGATTAGAGACATAATTCTTGGTTGAATATTTTGTTTGGATCATAAACCCTTTACATGAACCCTCCTATGTGTTTGTTTGCTTCTTTTCGAGAAACCACAACCTAATAAATTCAGAACCTAACTCAACCATTCATCCTCTTTATGATGTTGTGGTTGACTTGTTTTTCATGCTAAAAACACACGAGTAGAGCCACGATTTGTACCTAGATGTTATTTAAATTTCAGCACGTGGTAGCACTTGCGTGAACCTAGAAACTTAACTTTTGGTTGGTTTAAAAATCTATATCCTTGGTTTCTCTAGGATTAGAATTTTTCTAAGCCTCATTGAATTTTATTTCATTCAAAATCTCTCTTATTTAGCCAAAATTAGAACCTAAACCTATGCCCCCATGATCAAGCCGGGAAAGTTTGCTCTCAACCAATGAAGGCAAGCAATACCGGTGAGACCAATATAAATGTAGTCCGAAAATATTTTCGACTTACATTTGTTTTTAATGGTTTAAAAACTTCTCTAAATTTATGCTTGAGCTCTCCCATAGCTCCGAAATTATTTTTAATTTTCGAAATTAGAGAAGTGCTTAGCCTTAAGACATGCTTAAAGGGAGGCAATCTAGTCGAGTTAATCATGCATGCTCCCTAATGCATCATTGGATGCCCTCCCAACAACTTTCATCAAGACCACATGCAAAGAACAAGCATGGGTGGGCAGAAAGCATGACTTCTCAGGAAATTCATGGTGGCATGTGAAGCAAGTGGAGCAAGGGAGCATGAACATGACTCAAAGCAAGAGCATCAAGTGGAAGGACCAATAATGCAAGCAAAGGAGTGGACAAGAGCGTTTGGGTGGTGCAACAAGTGGAGCATGCAGGCACAAAAGTCACAAAGGGGAGATGATCGTGCTGGGAGAAAGAACCGAGCCAGGGGGCCAGAACCACCCCAGGCCAGTCGGCCCAGGCCGGCCTGCCCTATTAATGGCACCCTCCGGTGCCCGTCTTCTGCAGGCAAGTAGCTCTCTCCTTCCCCTATTTGTGTGCTCAAGTTTTTATGTCCAGAACCACCTTAGACTTAGCCATCCTTCCCAAGCTTGTTTGCTCAAACAATATACACCCTTAATCCACTCAAAGTCCACATTCCGAAGTAATTTTTGAAGTGCCTAGTTACCTGTTGAAACCCGGAATTTTATTAGAAAGAAGAGTGCTGCAACCATGTGGAAGAAAACCACAAGTCTCTTCACCAAGAAGGAGGGGTCGTCGTTGTCACACCCGATTTAAAGGGAAAACCGAATGCATCTCACGTGTGCGCCAGGATCAATTTACACACACATGATAGACAAAACGAGTGTAGTACCATTGCAGTAACAAAACGTTCAAGAGTTAAACCAGTACAATATTCATTATTACACTCAGAGAGGTGGACTCGAAGGTCCAAACACGAACGATAACTAAACGACGAGCAGCTCCATCTTCGACTTCCACAGGCATGATGACTGGGGGATCCGCATGCTCTAGAACTCCTCGTAGTCGCTCCATACTCGTCCTCGCCTCAGATGTTCTCCTCTGAACAGCGCTAAGCAAGGGTGAGCACACTTATGGTTGGTGCTCAGCAAGTTGGGGGAACAATGCAAGGCTATCAAGGATAGGCTATGGTTCACAGCGGTAAGCATTTTATAAGTTGGTCAAGTTTTATTAGCAAGCACCTAATTACTAGGTGTAAGTGTATACCAACCCACTTATCATTAAAAGAAACCTCAAACCAAACCCACGATTTATTTTTATCTTCAAGTTTATTAATCATGTGAGGGTCCAAGCCGCTCTTGACCGTGAGCACGACTGATCGATCAGTTTTCACTCTGCAGAGGTTGTACACTTTACCCACAGTTCGTGTTCCCCATTTTGCTCGGGTTAGCTAGACCCTTAAACACTTCCAAGGTGAGTGGCTAGGGGTCCACTACGAAGCCTTTACAAAGGAAAGAAGAGAAACCAACAGCCCGCAACAGTTACAGCTCAGGGCGGACCATAACCCTCCCTAGTGGTCAGCACCTTAGCCAAGGCTGCTACCCCAAAAGAACCGGGCTATACCCCTGCAACCCCGAGCTCCCTGTGCCCCTCTCGGAAAAAGGCTATCAGCTAACCCACTCTCCTAATTACTTGGCTAAGCCAGAGCCATGTAGACTGTGGTTGTACTGTTATCTTGGGTGGTTCTCCATGTTCCATTTATACTTCAAGTTATCTTGTCTTAAGCATAAACGCATTATATAAACAGAACTGAGATATATATCATAAACAAAGCATAACCATACCCATGTAAAGCAAACTAAGCATTTATCTACCCAAGCATTTGTTAAACAGGGTTGATCAAGGTAATGAGGTAAAATATCTAGTCAAGTCCTTAACTAGGTGTTTGCCCATCAAGTTTATGCATAGCAACAGGAATAGTAAACTTTGTTTAACATGCAGTGACATAGGTTCAAAAAGATAATGCAGAGGGGGAAAGCCACTTGCCTTCCTCTACAAGCTGGGTAAAGTCTTCCTCGAAAACAGGCTCTTCCTGATCGCCTCCGATGGGGAGCTCAGACGAAACAGGCACGATATCTACGAGTCAAACATGAACAACAAACAATAAATAAACAGTGCACCAAACAGTAATAAAACTGGTAAACTTGCTGTTTAAATGATTCTACTCGTCAAGACGATCATTTTGGTATATAAAACGCTAAATTCGGAGTTAAAACGAGAAAGATATGATTAAAACAAGATATAGGGACCTATCTGTAAGAAAACTAAGTTTACAGGGCCTTTTATAAATAAAACCAGGGCTAAAACATAATTTTATATTAAAACCGCAGGGTTAAAATGCTAAATCATAAGGAAAAGGACCTCTAACAACATTATCCAGGGTAGACAGGGGCTCTACTGCAAAATTCAGGACCTAACTGTAAAGATCTTGAAAGGTGGAAGGACTGACATGCTAAATCAGAGTTACTCAGGGCCTTTTTAACAAAACTGCCAACGCTGCGCCGTGGATCTAGAATCCAACGGTCGCCGACGCGCGCGTGCACCGTGGACCGCGCCGTGAGCTCGGCTCACGGGTCCACGGTGGACCGACCCTTTAAACACAAAGGGGTATGCGATCAGGGCCGCCCGCGCAAGATCTGACGGCCCTGGACGTGTGCGTGCGGGATGCGGCGGTAAGCACGCCGGAGTGCGGTGGCACGCGGCAGGAGCTCGCCGGCGTTGCGCCTGGGCGACGTTCCCGGCCACTAACACGACCACAGGATAGCACAAAACGTAGAGGGGACGCATGCGCACGTGATCGTGGGGTCAAGGGGGGCGATTGTGCCTCGCCGGCGGCCGACGCCGAAGGGGGGCAGAGCGGCCGCTCCGGCGAGCTCGCGAGTGCGCCAAAGTGCGCTAGGAGAAGGGAAACTGGGCGGGGATTAATGCTCACCATGTGAAAGAGAAGAAGGCGAGCTCGAAAACGAAGGGGATGGGACGGCGGTGGTGGTTGGCAACGGCGACGGGTCGGGCGGCGCTCCGGTGTGATCGGGGGCGCGGCTCCTACGGCCCCGGGGACGAGAACCTGCAGCAATCCGAGCTTGATGAGCCCCTGGTGAACCCGAGAAGAAAGAAAGAAGGGCGGCGGAGGTTGTCCTTCACCGGCGGCGACGAATTCACGACGGCGGTGGCGGGAACCCGAGGCGGCGATGCTGGGGAATTGATGCTCGAGCGCGAGGAGTAGTGTGCTGCGGGTGCAAAGGGAGGCGTAGGAGTTCGAGCACGAGCTTAAATAGGGCCAGAGGAAGGAAGGCGAGGGGAGGCGAGCGGACTCCGAGCGGCGGCGCTTGCCATTGATGGCCGCGGCCATCACGGCTCGGTGCTAAAGGAAGGTAACGGCTCCAATTGATCGAGGGAGGGGTTAATTGCCTTAATTGGCCGGTTTGGTGAGGAGGGAGGGAAGGGAAGTGGCGGGGCGCTGCGGGATTCGCGCGGCGGCGCCGGGTCGGCTGGCAGCGAGTAAGGAAGAAGAAAGGAAGGGGAGAGGGTGAGGCTGACAAGTGGGGCCCAGGTGTCGGTGTCTGCGAAGAAAAAGAAAAGGAGGCGGTTAGGTGGGACGCTGCGGGGTGGTTTGGTGGGCCGGCAGGCCTGGCTGGGCCGAAAGGTGGGAAGATAAGTTTTTCTTTTTTTCCTTTTCTTTTTTAAACTCCTTTTAAAACAACTTTTCTTTTCAAATTCAAACCAAATTCTTTCTAACTTTTTCTCAAAAATTTTATAAACTTTTTAGAAGCCACACAAGCAACCAAAAACCATGCAAGCCAACTGATGATGCACAATCACTTGTTGTCTCTATATTTATTAAATTATGTTTAATATTTTAGAGCTCAATTTTGAATGGCAAATTTAAATTTTAAATCCTTAAGACTAATTAACAGTTGCTAGGTAATTTTTTAGTGATGGAATTTTTAGGGTGTCACAGTCGTCGTCCAAGCCATCTTCGATGACGTCTTCGAGGAGGCACTCGATTTCTGAGTCTCCTCGAAGCATGGAGGAGGACACGGCACCGCCAAGGAGGAACGACACTCTCCTCCTCGGTGGCATGAGGGCAACAAGGAGCACGTCCATGAGGTTTACCGAACCTCAAGGGCGTACGGAGGAGCCACCTGTCCCACCTCGTTGATCGACCCGTTCATCCGCTCCACCTCCATACACTCTGCGGTACTCCACTTATGGCTTCATCATCTTGTCAGAGGACGAGGAGAAGAAACTCTCTCGCCTTAAGAAGAGGCTTGTGGCAAACGTCGATTTCGACGATCAAGCTCTCAACTCATTGGGTTTTAGCACAGACATATATTATATGTTGGGGCACCTTGGATGGGTGCAATTCTCCAACGGGGTGTCGGCAAACACCCACAAGGAGTTTTCCTTGGAAATTTTGATGACTATGGCGCCCATTCTTGCTGAGGGGGTGCCAAGTTTGTCATTCCGTTTGGAGGGAATTCAGCAAGTGGTTCCCTATGAGCATATTAGGGAGCTACTTGGGTTCCAAAAGGGAGCTCCGGAGAAGGTTGACGTGCCAGAAGGCATGTTGGATGGATTTTGGAATTTAATCTCCGGGGAAGCCCACCAACAAAGGAATTCCATGCGGAACCCCATCATCCAAGTATTCCACTCATGGATGTGTAAAAGGATTATGGGGATGATGAGAGAGACGAAGGTGACCGACACGGAGTTAAATTGGCTTTACTCAACCTTAATTGCTAGGCAGCCAATAGACCCCTCATACCTTACGATCAACTGATGGTGTTGCGAGGCAACATCGGGATCGGGAGATATTGGTTCGGGGTGCTACCTCTCCATGTTAGCCATCTCCTTGAGACCGGGAATTCCAAGAAATCCCGAACATCTTTTACCCGAGACCTCTCTCGGATTTGAATACTTGAAGCAAGGAAAATATATTAGTGGAGATGAGAGAGGAGGCTTTCATGTGGCCAAAGTGAACTTACCCCTTCTGGACCCAAGACTTAGACTCTTCATTCAAGGGAAGGGAGATTGGTTGGAGGAAGGACTCCTTGTGCCGGCAAGGAAGAACAAAAAGAGGAAGAATTGTAGAGGAGGGATCCTCCTCGGCGCAAGAGGGTGGTGCACAACAAAACTATGTGCCACCGTTCGTAGGAATCTCTACACCACCAAGTTATTACGGAGGGCCATCAATGCAAGCATGGGGGAGTGGTCCAGCCATGCCCCCACAAAATTATGTGGTGCCCAACGTAACCTTTGCGGAGCCCTATGCACAATACCCCCAACCACAACAAAGTGTGGCCATAATTGGAGGGTATGCTGCGAGAAACATGCAAAACGTCGCAGCCACCCAATCCAACGCGGCTCAACTTGGTGAGGGCAATGCAAATATTGCCTATGAGCTTGGGCGCCTTCACCTAGTATCGCCAGATCAATTCGTTGGAGGGGATGTTCAAACCTACTATGAGCAAGGGTACAACTACCAAGATCATCAATACCAACCACCGGCGGAAGATTAAGAAGGAGGAGGAGCTTTAGTTTTCCTTTTTTTTCCCTTTTTCTGTAATTTTCAGCTTGTGTTTGCGTAGTGTTTTCAGTTTTTATTTAAATTTCAGCAAGTGTGTTAGTTTATTTTCAGCATGTATGTTAGTTTGTTTTCATCATGAATAAAGACACCACCTTATTTTTACCTTTGGAAAAGTTACAAAATTTGTGCCATGATGATATATGATTATAATTGCCACTTTGTTTATCTTTGTAATTGATTTATGCATGTTAAAGCTAGTGTTCCCTTAAAATACAAATTTGAATTTATCTAAATGCTAGCTTAATCTTTAGTGGAGGTTATGATTGAAAATAAAGACCCATAGTGTTTTATGTGCTCTCAAGTTTTAGATAGATTGAAGATGATTTTTATTCTTAAAAGTAATGCTAACCTTGTCATAAATATCACTTGTGTGTTGCTCTACCTATCCAGAGCCTTATAAATATTTGAGTGCATAAACCTTAGTGTAAAACATTTTTTTGAGTGAGTTATTGTAGGCCATGATTTCTCTAGCCCAATACTAGGAAGTTGGTCATTCCGTTTTTGCGTATCTATCTTATTGCTAACCTCTTATCCGTGCATTGTGTATCCCCACATAGGAGATCTCACAAACCTCGCCGGATGTCCACCCTTAAAACGAAATATCATCTTTTGTGATTACCTCCTTGTCCACAACCTATCGTTGAGGATGGATCATCAATTCAAGGAAGATTGCAAGACAGTGCCACGATTGAAGATTTCAAGTATCTCTCCAAAAGAAAAGTATTCCCGGTACCTACCTTATCTTTATCACCTCTTTGCCCGAGGACGAGCAAACGTCTAAGCACGGGGGAGGAGGTAGGTACAATGCAATTTTAGAGTTCAAAGGGCAGCAAATAAAAAAATTGATGAGAAAGAAAAAAAAGAAGAAAAAATGAGAAAAAGAAATAAAGAAAAAGAAATAATATATATATATATATATATATATATATATATATATATATATATATATATATATATATATATATGAGAAAAAATATGAGTGGTGAACCTTCGGTGAACTGTTGATGGTGTATATTCGTGTTAAAGTTCAAGTAGACTTGCAAGCGGACAAGTCTCCCGTCGTAGTCAAGGGACCCTTCTTCCCTCGAGTGGTGAACCCAAGGTATCAAATCTGTGGAACAAATGTGTGATGCAAGAGGTGATCTAATAAATCCAATAAACTTAGATCTTCGAGAGGTGAAACCTATGCATCTAATCTTAAAGAACATCAAAACGAATCTAATCTACTAAAGACCGAAGGTAGCAAGAGATAGAGGGGCGCCTTCCTTTTTGGGCATGGCCCAATGTCTCCAACCTTGGCCGGATGTGTACATGATCACCTGCCTTGACATCACCGGGGTCCGTCCAAATTTTGGAACTTCAAGAATTCCTCACGCCAAACAGTGGTAAAGCCAGTGAAATGGCTACAAGAATTATTTTTTAAGCACATGAGAGACAATCCCTTTGGCGAAGTTGAATACGTGAGCCTTTTGAACATGTGGTTGCGCATTTGTCTTTCCGTGGCAAGGCCAACGAACCCACTTTGAATCACATCGCAATGGCGATCCATCCGGCTAGTGGCACCGCCTTCCCTTCCGGGAAAATTCCCCTTCGGGCGTTGCATACCATATGCTTCATCGCACCGTTACCCAAATGTACACCCGGCCCCGCAGGATAGCATGCGTCAATGGCCCTCGTGCTCTGTTCAAATTTGGTTGCAACTTCACATGCATCGGATTATGTGCGTCGACTTGAACTCCGTGATCTTCCCTTGGTCCAATCCCCCGAAGGAGAGCTTCAAGTCACTGTGAGGATGCCAAAACTATGGAGAAGCAGCCTTCAATCTGTTATCGTTCAAATAGACATCATCCGGGCCCCTTCGAGTTGTTCTTCGAGGTTTTTCCAATCCTCTTTGGCTCCCTTATCTAGGCAATGACACTCGACCTTTCCCTCGTCGACTCCTCCTCGGAGCCCGCCATCAAGATAGGGGATTTTTCGAAATCTTTAACATCATAATCCGCCCATGTATATTACCGCCGAGTTCAATGGAGGGAGGCAGAATCACCAAGGACTTATGAGTACTACCATCCTAATGTAATGGCCAGCAATCCTGGATGTGCCGCATGCCCCCAAGATTGCTTCTCACATGAATTCCTCAAAACCCAGGAGGAAATCAAAGAACCGATGCAAAGGCAAACAGAAGCCCCCAACTATGTGTGTAGTCCCACTTGCCTACACATGTCCTTTTGTGCCTCGCAACCATAGCTCACCCCACCTTCAACTCATGGTGCGCACCTCCCCCATGACCACATCTTCAAAGGGAACCCGTTCAGTGTTCTTGTGCCCACTGGTGCTCGATTTCCCCCCGCCGACTTCGCAGGTAACACAATGAGCCCTTGGATCAAACACTTTCTTCTCCATTCGTGGTTTTGACCTTTCATCTTTTGCCCAGCTGCATCACGCACTCGCCCCTCGGGAGCTGTGGTAATCACTTATAATGCCGAAGGCCCGATTTCAAAGATTTCCGGGGTTTAAATCCACAACCCCGCATCAATTAATGGCCGTGCATGCTACCGCGTATCCCGCCCTTTCTAGCCTCGGTCAGCAGACAGAGGCAAGGTTCGCACTCGATTGCCCCTCCAAGTGCCAAAAGGAGAAGAACCGAAGCCAAAAAGGTGCTTGTTGAGGTAAAACCCTTTACCTTCTTGATTACCAAGTCACTCGTTCTTGATGGATCATATTCATCGTGCATTTTCGTACACCGTAGCCCAACATTCTTCGCAACCAAGACTCGCTGCTGCTCTACCCATCGGTATGTCCTTTACCGTCCTTTTTCAAGGATGAATATCGGCACTCACTCTTTCTATTGGACACCTGCAATGGAAGCTGTTTGAGAACCGCTTGTGGATGTTCCAAATAGTTCAACAAGCGAGCTCATCCAGGCTGAATTGCCCATCCCGCAGAGAAATCTCGTCTTCATCACCTTCTCGGCGTGCGTACACTCCCGCAGATGGACCTCCCAACCCAACCGGAGCCACCAAATTTCCCCGTGATGCCATCGCCTACTGCCTTTGCGCAATGACCAACCCAACAGAGGAGGACTGATTCTTCACCGTAAACTCACGAGTCGCCGATGGCCGCACTGCATCCTCTGACTTGGGAGTTTCGCCGACCGGGGCACCTTTCCGGCTCCGCGATTGCCCCCGCTCAAGAAACCATTCATGAGGTACTCAATTCCGCGCTGGTTTCGCACTTCGATGTCGCATTCTCACCTCGTAATGTTACTGTGGTCATGCTCCGCCGTCATCGAGCTTGCCATCGGAGGGCCCATCGAACGGCCGGAGGTGATGAAAGAAATGAACCAAATTGGCCGTCGGATGAAGTGTCGCCCAAACTCAAAGAAATTGGTACTGCTAGAAAAAGATGTTCAGATCGGCCTCAATGATCTTCGTCATTTTGAAGAGATGTTTGAACCCATTAGTCGAAGACTCCCCGATGACATCGTAGCTTTTATCATCCGTCTACGACTTAGAGCCCTTTTATGTTCCCTGAGGCGCACTTGGAGGAAATTGCGCTCCCGTCCGCCATCGAAAAGGAGAAAACCGACGCTCGAACATGCCATGAACGGGGCACAATCCTTGCCAGAAAGCCATAAAGATGCCTTGGCCGACCTTGCAAGCTTGCCCACATTTGGAAAGTCGCCGTGAAGGGCCCGCTCTAGAGGCGGAATTGAGAAGCCTCGTCACGCCCAGATGGAGATTGACTCGTAAGAAAAATAACCGATCTCCCCTGGATTGATAGCAAAGACCCAAGCGGAGGCCGTAATCGCTCGGTACGAGTAAAAGCAATGCGATGCAGTAGCTCATTGACTTATTCGGTGCCCAAAAGGACTTCCTGTGAGATCTTGGATACATCCCACTTGATAGTATCCAATGTTCGCCACGCACTCGCAAAACTCCTTAATGCTTGAATGTCCTTATTGATGTATACCCTCGGACCGGTCGTTCTTGTAATATTTCCTTTGCGATTTGTTTCCTCTCCTTTGCGCATATTTTGAGATGTAATGTCTAACGACCCATTCCGGAGAGGAACGCGAACTCCCGAACGATACCTTGAGTTCCCTTAGCCGGGAACCACCGAACCGCACACGCGTCCACTTCCTTGGGACTCCAAACGACCCGCAAAGGGGCCGGGTCAAGGAAATCTCTCCGCCTTCCGGGATTTTATTGGGACGTGCGCCACGATCCACACCCACGACTCGAAGCCACGATTTTCCCCTCGCCAGGCCTATAAATGCTGCCACAGTGCCCCTAGCTCTCCACCAGGCCTTCTAGCTCTCGAATCTTTGCCAATCTCTCGGTCTTCTTGCAAACAAGGCATCATCCCCAAAACCGCAATGGGCCGTCGCCCTCAACCGCCGCCGTGCCTCCGACGAGGCCGAGGGGAGCAAAGGCCACTGCGCGCAGCGGTGATGACCGTCAACTTCTCCTCTTCGATCCTTCTCTTGATCTTCTTTTGCCTTTGACAATCACCTCCCTTTTGCAGCGTTTGATACTCCGGAATCCGCCCGCGCACCGACAAATCAACCCCTCCCGCATGACTCTTCTGATGTCCGACGGCCACTCCCCGCACCGCACGGGGGAAGCAGACGCCATCCGCTACAGTGAGGAGTTGGAGGCATCCCGCCGCGAACCGGAGGATGTCTCCAAGAAAGCGGGCGTGGCCGAGTTAGAATGGGGAGGACAACAGGGAACAACCGCCGGAGGCTATCGACGGATGACACCGAGATTGGATTCTTGCTCCATTCTTGCCTTTGATGCTAATTCATTCGCTTGTCTTTTGCGTACCACGACGGGCCGAGCCTTGACCCGCCAAAGACGTTGGTAGAGCAATTGGTCGAGAAGGTTGAATGCCCACGGCGACACGCCCTGGGCGAGCGCCCGGCCGCAGCGTGGAGCGTCGGGTCGACGAGGGTGGCCGTTCATGGCGCTTCGCCCGGGCACCACCTTGGGCCTCGGCCGCGATGGCGACGCATACGGACGTTTCGACCACTCCACCAGGCCGCGTGGCTTCCAGCGCGTTCTGAGGATATCGACGAGATCGAGCTCATCCTCGGAGCGCCGACGGTCACTTGCCGACGCCACTGCTTCTAAAATTACCTATCCCGCCTCCGTGTTGAACGACTCTTTGACTAGATTGTACTAGGGATGCGTAAATGTTTCGCAATATATGATGAACTTTTGAATTCTCGCTTTTGTTCCGTGATATTTCCCTTCGTATTTGCATCTCTGTGAATTTTGTCTTCTTTGAATGCATCTTCGGAACCGTCTTTAGCCGAACGCCCGCAAACAACCGCCTCGGCGCAAGATCCACAAAGGATCCCAATTCGGCAATCCGTAAACACTGCTCAAAAGAAAAACCCTTCTGTACTTGGTGGAAACCCCCGCCGCTTGGTATTCCAACAAAGGTAACGCGGATCATCACTCCCAATGCGCCTCCTTGGTCAATAAAATAGCTCGTGGGTGCTCTGCAAGTCCATTAGCACACTTCTCCATCGCTTCTCGTCTCTTCCTTTGGTCGCCGTAAGAAAAACCCCAACGCCATGGGACAAGGGTAAACAACCTCGTGGGAGCGGCTCATCAAGGAAGCGTACGATTCGAAGTGAGTTCTTTCTTGATCTCGCTCCTCGTTCTCCTCGCTTGATCTTACGCTTCATGTCTTCTTCTCGTCTTTTCAGCCTTGATTTGCTTCCTGAAGAGGCCACGGGGACCGAAGATGTCCCCCGAGTACATCTCCTCCGATTCCTCCCCCCGGCGAGGATGCCACGTCGAGCAAGGGTCATTCATCGACCGCGCCGCCGTGCCCGCACTCCGGAGCGCGGCCCCTAGGGACATGTCCGTCCGTTGCCAAGCCGAGCGCGAGCGTCGCATGGCGCCGGGAAGCACTAGTAGGGGCTAAACGCTTTCCGACCCCCTTCATGTTTGCATCCGGATTTCTTGCCCCCGACCTTGATTCTTTTGCTCCGCATGTCTCTCGATTGTGCATGCGAACCTCGAAGGCGGCTCGGGATAGCTTGGTAGAGGCCGCCAATCATGGTCATCCTCGTGCGTTCCAAGTCGCCGTCACGGTGGTCCCGGAACAACCGAAGAGGGAGCGTTGTACCCCAAGAAGCAAAGAAAAAAGATTGAATCATACTTTCGCTTCTTTCTCCACGCCTTCGCTTTCCTCCTTTTGGGGACTTGACCTTCGTGGCTGCTATGTGCAATCCCGCAAGAAACAAGCTTGTAATGTAGTGTTGAGCTAAGGGCAATGCATCGTGCACCGGCCATTTTCTCTCGTTCATGGATTTTTGTTCTAAAGGCGGCCTCATCCTTGAGCGCCGGGCTGCTTTCGTGTCGTATGTGTATAATCATCGATCGATTTCAATGCTAGGATAATACTTTCTCGTATACCTTTCCATTTATCATGGCGGAAAACTCCTTTCCTAGCAAAGTTTTCAATATGGAGTGCATTACCAAGAACGCATCTCGACCACACGAAAAGGCCCCTCCCCGCTAGGGGACCATTTGCCGAATTCACTATATTTAAGTCTCCAATCTACCAAAGCGCTTTCCACACTGTGTCGCCCTCGCAAATTGCCTTACTTTTACTTTCTTGTTATAATATTTAGCGACCCGCAAAATTGCCTCTTCTCGATGTTCTCCAGTATTCCCGAGACTAGATCATATGCAAATCTTCTAACTCATCCATCATCGTGCCACCGTAATCCTTGGAGCTTAACTCGTTTTTAAAGACTACTCTCCTCGAGTCTCGATTGCATTTCCCAAGGCAGATCGCATGATGCCCGTAAACTAACTCGTAAGGAGAAGTTTTTGTAGTTTCCACATGGGGGCCATTCGGTAAGCCCACAACGCTTCACCGAGTACCGAATGCCACCTCCTTGGCTTCTCGGTCGATTTTCTTTTGTATGAGCTTGATCATGATTTTGTTGTGGTGCCTCCTCGCTTGACCATTAGCTTGGGCATAGTATGGAGAAGCACTCCAAATACGGGGATTCCCATGCTTTCGGCAAAATCTCTCGAACTCTAATGACACGAATTGTGCCCCCGGTCGCTGGTAATCGTCCGAGCGATTCCAAATCGATAGATGATGTGTTCTTAACGAACTCCGATCATGTTTTCTTCGACGTCACTTTCCCGCCGGGATCGCTCGACCCATTTGGTGAAGTAGTCTCGTAGCCAAAAGCACGAACTTATGCCCTTGCTTGATGGCGGATTAATTTGGCCAATCTCGTTCATACCCCCAGCCCCCCGAATGGCCATGGCTTGGATGATGGGATTCAATGCCGATGTGCAGGGACCTTTGAATATTCCTGAACCTCTCGGCAATCTTGACACCCATTGTAATACCTGTTGCTTGTGTCCTCTAATATCGTCGGCCAAAAGCATCCATTCTTTGCCTAATAACCCATTTCCTCATCCGACAGCCCGATTGGTGCGCTCCACATATCCCATCGTGCACCTCGCTCATCATGTTCTTGGCTTCTTCTCGGGACCTGCATCGTAGCAATACTCATCTAATGATTTATAGAATAAATTGTCATCCAGAAGAACGAACTTGATTGCCTTGTACCCTAGCTTCCTAGAGACTTTTCGGGATGGATCTCTCAAATAATCAACGATCTCTTTCCCTCCAATCATCTTCTCGTAAGATCCGTCCCTAGTGCACTCACCTCTGCAGCAACAAAGCTTTTGGACTTTCCCATAACCGCAGGCGGTCTCGAGCGTCTCTGTTTGCTTCCTTGCTATGCTCTCTAGGAATGTGGCCGTAGGGTTGGCTGGAAAGCCCTTCAAGATTTCTCTCGCATTCCTCGTAGTAACTCCTCGCCCTCGCTTCCGTACTCGCATCGGCCGTTCAATCGTTTGATGACCAACTCGAATCTCCATAAATTTCAACTTAAACGTCCCGGCTTCTTCCTCAAATATTGAAGCCCTCGAAGCAATGCCTCGTACTGGCTACCGTTATTTGTGACAAAGGTTGTATAGGAATGGCGAATTCAAATATCTCACCTTCCGGGGAGAAATTAGTAGGATCCCTACTCCCCCAATTTTGCCACATGATGACCCATCAAAAAATAAAGCCCAAGGGGTACTTTCAAGCAGATCAACTGAAGGGTCACGATGTTCAGTAATAAAATCGGCAATGACCTGACCTTTGATGGCTTTTGCCGATTCGAACTTCAACTCGAATTCTGATAAAGCTAAAATCCATTTGCCAATCCGTCCATTCAAAATTGGCATAGAGATAACATATGTTTTATCACATCAAACTTCGAGTATACAAGGTATCCGGCATTCAACAAGTAGTGCCGAAACTTTGTACATGAGTAGTATACGCAAAGATTACGCTTTTTCCATAGCCGAATACCCGGTTTCTGGTGGATCAAGTAATTTTCGGCTAAGGTAAGCTACTACCCGCTCCTTTCCTTCGAATTCTTGGATAAGGGCCGATCCAATAGTTTGGGCATTTCCGCCGCGTCATCGCATGCAACTTGAAAGGCTTGTTCAAACTCTGAGGATGAACCAAGATCATGGCTCCTTCATGTATTGCTTGATTTCCTCGAAAGCCCTTTGCTGTTCGTCGCCCATCGGGAATTTCGATCCTTCTTTAGCTTCAATAACTGGGAGAGAACGGCAACACCTTCATGTGATAAATTTGAGATGAACCTTCTCACGAAGACGATTCCGCCGAGCCACGCTGATTGCAACTCCTTGAGGTTGGTTGGAGGAACGACTTCATCAATGGCTTTCATGCTCTTTTTGCCAACTTCGATTCCCCCTTCGTGGACCAAAAACCCCAAGAACTCTCCATCACCACACCCCCGAATGCCCACTTGTTTGGATTCATCTTTAGGCCATGCTTCCGGGCCATTCCAAGGTCTTCTTCACGTCTTCCGCATGGGTGTCATGACTTAAGGACTTGATCACTACGCCGTCAATGTAGATTTCCACTTGGTCTTGCCGATCAACTCATGAAAAATGTAATCTATGGCCCGCCGATAGGTTGCACCGGCATTTTTCAACCCAAACGCCATGACTATCCATCCAAATAGGCCTATATGACCAGGACACCACAAGTCAGTTTTTGATATGTCTTCTATTGCCATGAAGATCCCATTTTGTGGTCCCGCGTTGCCATCCATGAAGCTAATCACCTTTGTGCCCATTCAGCCGCGTCAATCAACAACCTGGCACAGGGCATCGGTATCCATCCATGGGAGAAGGCTCGTTTAGGTCCCCGAAGTCTATGCAAACTCTCATTTTTCCATTTTTCTTATACACAGGGACGATGTTAGAAAACCACCCCGCATAATTATGTGGCCGAACGAAGTTTGCGTCAAGTAATCTTTCGATTTCCTTCTTCACATCTACTAATACCTCATCCCCCTTGTAGATTTTCCGGGCGTTGTTTATATGGTTCGAAACCGAAAGCTTGATTGGCAAATCGGTGCTCGACGATGGAACGATCCAATCCAGGCATCTCCGAGTAATCCCGTTTGTTGTAATCTTTATATTCTTTGAGAAGCTCAATTAAGTTCCCCCGAAGTCCGGTCTGCAAATTTGCACCGATGAACGTCGGCCTTGATTTATCATCGTTCCCCATGTCAACTTCTTCAGCCTCATCTACCGACACAAATCCTCGTCCCAACTTGCCATCGTTGCCATCCACGGGGTTCTCCATTAAAAATTACTATAAGAGCCGACTACTTGAATCGGCCGTTGGTCACCGCCGACGGGTCGAACAAGACCTTCTCCCCCCCGTCCTTCCCTTCGAGAAGCAATCGATGCCTTGGTACTCCCGTGCTGGGCCGGTTCCATGTTAGCCACGCTTACGAGTCATCCGCCCGGACGACCTCGATTTCATCGTCCACCCACCGGATCGACTCGTTGATGCATAGTGGATGGGACGCAACCAGCTGGCGTGGATCCAGTCCCGCCTTTGCTGCCACAGCCGTAGGCTCCCTTCACTTCGATGACGAAGAAGGTGGTGAGGCGTTGCCTTGGACCCGATCATCAAGTCCACGTGAGCGCATCCTTTCGGTGTCCGAGGGGTTCCCGCGAAGTCGTTCGTGATGATGGCGGCGGACAGGCCGGGGACGCTCGGGGTCATGCCAAGCTTCTCGAAGGTGGTTTACGGCATTACATTGACCGCCGCGCCACCGTCGACGAACATCTTGGTCAATGGCTTGCCATTGGGACGTACCCCCTCGCGCGCCCGGGCCTCATATGCGCATTCTTGGCCGGCTTGTCGAAGATGGCCTCGCTTGGCAAGCACCGCCTGCGCCATCATCTCCTCGGGTCGCTCGTCGCCGCGGAAGCTTCCTCCTCGCATCACCCGGTTAGCGGGAGCCATGAACTCGTTTTGCGGTAAAGTATACCATGCATGCAGCGGGGCCGAACGCTTCGACCCTTCCTCGGGCCGGTCCTTGGGGCGCCACTTTTACCACGTCCGGGATCCCGCTTGCTTCATCTCGCGGTTCCTCGGGGTTACCGGACCCGCCTTCTTCGGCCCCCGCGTAGGCCGGCGGCACCACCGCCCTTTCTCGCCTGACATCCTTCGTCTCTCCTCTTCCCCGATCACCCCACCTCGAGACCTGGGCTTGGCGCTTCCTCGGGATGATCAATGATTTCAATTTTTTGCCGCCGATCCCCATTCTAGTGGATCCTTCCAAGTCTTCTGCGTGACCTGACTGCGATTGGGCAGTTTCCTCGCTCGTACCCAACATATCCTCGTCGGGCCGTATCTCGGATGCTTCCTGGGTCGTGTAGCTTTAGCCCTCATTCCAGCAACAGCTCGAAGAAGGCGCACCCCCGCTGGGCGCGCTGCGCCGCCGCGGTTTCGTTCTTGTTCCATCTCCGCGCGCCTTCTTCTCACCCCCGCGTCGGTCCTCCTTCGTGACGACGCTTTGGTAGCACCCTTTCCATCCGGGCGCTGCCATTTGTTAAGGAGAAAACGGACGTCACCTTGGGGTTTAGGCCTCGGACGATTCCCTCAACTTCAACGTGGCTCTTGAGAACGGGGGCGCCGCCCGCACTTGTTCCAGTGGTCACCTCGGCGTTCCGAGTCAACCGATCCATCTTGCTTGGACCTGTCGAGGTCGTGACCTTGACTTTCCCTTTTCTTCGCGCTGTTATCGCATTGACAGAAAAGCCGAGCATGTTCACGAGGGAAGGGCCATCCGTACCTTTATCTTGTTATCGAACTTGAGGTGCCCCTCCCGGACAGTTTTCCGGATCCTCATCCTGAAGACCCCGCAATCGTTGATGGAGTACAAGCAGTCCCTCGTCATGGAAGCCGGGCAGGCAACGTTTCGCTTTGGACTCCATCAAAGTCGAAGTATAGAGGCGTCTCTTCAGTGCCTTGATTCGGCCTTCCCCTACCAATAGCTCAAACAACTTATCACCCCTTTGTGATGTTGAAGTCGTAGGTTCCTTGGTTCCGCCTCGACCCACCGTCGATTCATTGTCGCGGCTTTTACCCCAAAGATCTCTCGCCGTGGCCTATCTCCACTCCGTCGCGACCCCTCGCACAAATCGCCCTCGTCCAAGAATTGGTTGCAGATGCCGCGGCGTTGCGTCGTTTGCCAAACTTGGGGTCCTTCTTGAGGCCATATGCCCGATTGCTCATCAAGGACAACCTCTGCGATAGCCGGCCCAAGTTTTCAAACTCCATCCCAAATAGCTTTCTCACACGCCCACAAATATCCTGGCATGACGCTCATATCAACCAACCATCAAGACAAGTTCAATGAGAAGCACATGCCCTTGACTTCTCTGAATCTTCTAAGAAACCTGGAAATGTGTTTCACCGTGCCTTTGGTTTCTCAGTCGGCGAGATCAATCAACTTCTTTCTCGTAATCGGCCGTCGAAGTAATGAGCGTGGAATTTTTGCTTCCAAATCCTCTCCACTCGGCCACCGATTCGTGCGGCAAGACGAACCACTGAAAGTCAGACCCTGCTGGCCGAGGGCGGGGAAGTAGCGAACCATCGACGTCTCTTCGCCAAATTCCCTGGGCATGCCGCATGGAGTAACGAGCGATATGCTCGACCGTACTTGTCTTGTCCCCGCCCAGTCCAACTTTGTGAATTCCGTCGGCGGTTTCACCCTTGGTGGCAATAGAGCACGTTATAGTACCACTTTCCGAATCCAAGGCCCGTAGGTGGGGCCTCGCATCCTTGGCTTGAGGCCGAACCGATTCCTCGCATCACCCGGGCCATCCTGCGTGCTAGGGCATCTTCCCCCTGAGCGCCCGCACCGCCGCGTACCCCGGGTGCGGAAAGGCATCGAACGCTCCGTAATTTCCCACTTCATGATAACCACCGCCGTACAAATTCCTCTCCGGGAGCCGCTTGGTCGACGCAGCTATTCTTCGACCGGGGGTCGAGTGGGGCCCCGTATGAGCCGAACGCTAGGTCTCCGTACGTAGGCCGGCACGGACCTCGGGCCGTTGCACAAATGCCGACCCGCGTCGCTCTCAGACGCGGCGGCGATTGGCTGATTTCCCGGCTTCTGCGCGGGAGGCCGAACCGGCTGCCCCCCGCCGCCCTCGCGGAGGAGGTTGGAATGTCTCGCTCCCCGAGCCTTGAGGGGGAGGCTGCCGCACTTTGCTCCGTAGCGGCGGGCCGAGAGCTTCATCCACCCATTACCACCGTGCTTTTCCCGCGTACACCTTTTCGAACGCCCTCGCCCCCGCCCGGCCAAAGAGGGCCACCATCATCAATCGGAGCGACCCGAGGAAAGTTTAAGCGGGCGCAGAGCATGTCGTCCACCGACTCTTGGAAGATCCGCGCGCATTCCTCTTTTTCTTGTTGGGTTGTGGCGTCTGGTCTCTCCCCGGCGCGCTCGCACTTGAAGTGGTGCCACTCTTCGGGGACATGGTACAATCACTTGGTCTTTCTTAAACGACATGAGACACTTTTTTGCTGAAATTGATTCACTTCAAGGCTTCTAGAGCCGCCGATGTCGCTCCGGGAGAAAGCTCTTCGATGTTGACATCCAGGAGGTCTCCGAGACTTCGGCATCTTGAACCAATTCGGCCGTATGGTCCCAATTTCCGGGCGTGCCAAAAAGTGTGTTGACGCAAAATGACCACTCAATTACCAATCACACAAATAGCCGAAAAGCTAGCTTCGCACGCGCGAGAGCAATGACGGCCGCCTAATTTTTCCCCGAAAATTAACAAAAGATAAAGCAATTAGATACCAAAGCTCGAACTGGCACGGTGGCACTTGCATAGCCCCCATATTTACTTCGCCAAAAAGCCTAAAGAAGAATGACACGTAGCTATGTAGAGTTACCTGTCAGAGAATCACAACCATCCGCACCATTACGAGGCAAGGAAAAAGAATAATCGCCGAATGGATGACGGTATGTAAGCGTGACGATGACCCCTCATTTTACATGTACAAAGATGCAAGCAGCGAGTTATGACCGATCCCCGTGAGGTTTGTCATTAAATAAAATGAGGTGAAGCACCGACATGATCATGTATTAAATGAGCACGCACAGATCAAAGCACCAGTCTACCGCATGTCTAGGTACTTTAAGATCCGCTTCTGGCACGATCACAAACAAATCTATCCACCGCATGATACAACTTGCATGAAAAACGTACTCACTTCCCGCAAATAGATCTATCCACCGCATGATACAATCCAAATACGGAAGTCAAAAGCATACATCACTTAAGGCACAACGAGGCACGTGATCTACTCGTGAAGATATAAACCGAATACCTACCCGACCGCCCGATCCAGGGTCCAGTGAAGAAGGAACAAAACACGCCGACGTGAATAAATCTATCGTACCGAATTGGAAATCTAATCCACCTGATGACTAGCTCCAAAGCAACCCAAAAACTCCGCATCTACCGC